>JAASFS010000096.1:0-37753 GCA_023333865.1 Globisporangium perplexum | reverse complement strand
GCTTTGTTGAAGCGACGTGCTCAAAGCTTGAACAACTCTCGTGTCATCCATGCCTTAGGCGAGCTCACGTATTGCACGCCCAGCTCTTCGGCTGTCCGTCGGCCAAAGCACCGCGGTCGACGGCTCGACCCGACAAAGAGCAGAGGCAACGTCATGCTCCCGTCGGCATTGCATGCGATAGCAACAGCGATGCGCTTCTTGGACTGCTTTCGCCCAGCGAGGGAACATGACGAGATCGAGCGCGTAGGATGCGCGCAATAGAAGAAGGCATCTCATCAAGGTTGAAGATGTCTCTCTTTGCGTGCGCCTGTGTTATCTTCCTCGGAGCCTCCCGTCCTTCTTCCACTGCTGCGGGAATATTATAAAATGTCCGGTTTCTGACATTTCACAATAATGCTACATATTTGAATCTGTGCATTTTATATTCTCGTCTTTATTCTTTGATTGGCTTGCTCAACGTCACTCCAAAATTCATCTTTCTATATTGGTAAATCCTTGTGGTATGGCCGAGGTACTGGACTCTACGACTAACATTGACTTGAATCAGATGCTAGAAGCTGACATTAATCAAGAGGGTGATAGATTATTATAATATATTTTGTTCAACCCAGGAAGATTGAATACTTTCCCACCCAAGCGTGTGACACTTGTCAGGCCACAGCTGTGTAGACCAAGGTCCGTGTTCGTTTTCATAGGTTGATCACCTTGGTTTCTGGACAAATCGATTCTTGAAGTTTGACCATTTTATCATTCATTGCTTTCTCTTTTGTTATTTATCTCTAATTTAGCTCTATCGCTCGACAACTTCCAGAGTTTTCAGCGCCTTCTCGAGCTGAGTGTTGCATGCGAGGGGAGCTTCGGGCAAATTAAGCGGATTAGTGCCCAGCGACACAAGTGCGAAGGGACAGCTTGTGGTGGTGCCAGGAGGTTTTTACCTTTTCGGTTAAATTCTTCTTTGGACTTCGGGTGCATATCCAACCGAACCTCAAAAAGAGGCTGCATTTATGAACTCTTGAAGTGCAATCTATACATCATCCCAACTCAAAGTACATGTACACACCGTGGATGGCATTCATTGTTGGTGGCTCTGAATAGTCTCACTTTACAATTTTGGTCTCATTTCACAAAAGATGTCGACGAAGGTTTGACAATGAAGCATTTCAATAATAGGAAGCCTTCTGATTTCATGATATTATGCTTGCATTGCATGGCGAATCAAATTTACAAACGCTTGTCAGATTTACGTATGTGACGCTTCGGCTGGTCATCTAAGAGTAGACTGCTTCAAGATCAACGGCCTTGATGAAGGACTTACAGCTCTGAGAGTCATTCAACACGACATCTATAAATCAATCCAACACTGTATATTTGATATGTTCTTTCCCTGAAATATTTGACTTGATTTTCTATATATTGACATTTCGCTTTTCGTCGTTTCCAAATTTGGATTGTAGTTTCTAACTGTAACAGCGCAATACATCGGGTATTGGCATCGGTGTACCTGTCACAAACAGTCATTAACTGTATTGCTCTTTAAAAAAATACATTTTGTTACGATCGTTTTTGTCGAAGAGTGTATGTTTGATATAACTTTACGTGGACCACGTGTATTCGTTACTATTTTTTGTACTCAGAAGATCACACGATTTATTTGCTCATATCACCTCGATTTTAGCTCTATCGATTGATAACCTCCTGAGGTTTCCAACAAAAAGCGGCAATAACGAAGGGCGGGCAGGCGCTTGCTTCGCGACGACGACGACCATGGGCGACGTGGACTTCAAGGCGCTGTATCAGAGCTCGCTCAAGCTCACGACGGCCATCGAGGACCTCGGGCTTCCGCGGCTCGAGAAGGGCCTCGAGCAGCTCGACGACGCCTCGCGCGCCTTCTCCCAGCAGCAGCAGCAAAGTGCGACGAGCATCGGCCGCAAGCGTGCGGCGCTCGGCGACCACCAGCTGCCCCGGCGCGCGCCGGGCGGCGTGGACAAGGCGAACTTCCTGCTCGCCGCCAAGGGGATCGACGCCGAGAAGCTCTCGAAGGAGCTGCAGGCGTTCGAGCTCACGCCCGAGTTCCAGCCGGAGACACCGCTCGGCGACACGGACATCGAGGGGTACCTGACGCACCACCACGAGATGATCATCCTCACGGCCATCGAGGACGTCAACCGCCGCACCATAGCGGCCACGCACGACCGCATGAACCAGGCGATGATCGACGACTTCGAGCAGGCGAAGCAGCGCCTGCTCGAGGACCTCGGCGGCTCCCAGCAGCTCGGCATCCGCAACTACCCGCGCGTCCTCGAACACGACGACCGCGGCAACGTGTTCGCGGTCGCCGGCAGCGCCAAGCGCGGCGACGCGGCGGCGACGGCAGCGGCGAGCGGCGCGACCGGCGCGTTCGGACTCAGCGGGCAGCGCCGCTTCGACCTCTCGCACGCGTACCCGCCGGCGTCGGACGCGCCGCTGCGCATGTCGCAGCTGAGCGTCGAGAGCTCGCTCACGGAGGAGATGAAGCAGTACGGCAGCGTCGTGAAGGAGCTGAACGCCAGCCGCGTGCCCGCCACGCGCAGCCAGTTCGACCTCGTGCGCGCGTTCCAGCGCGCGACGGCAGCCAACGTGTCGGCGGCGGTCGCGGGCTCCAAGGCGGAGCTCGTGCTCAAGTGCTGGCAGCTGCTCGCCGACATGCTGGCGGACGGCGGCGGCGCCACCGCGGCGCTCCACGAGCGCGAGTTCGCGCAGCTGCGCAGCGAGGACGCGCCGCAGCTGCGCCACCGGTTCGCGTTCGGCGCGCGCGTGTTCCTCGAGACGCAGTTCCGCGGCTTCGTGTACCAGACCGTGCAGAAGCACCAGCTCGCGACGGGTGGCGTGCCGGACCTCGTGTCCAACGTCCGTGCCTTCGTGCGCTACGTGCAGAGCTCGCGGTACGCCGCGAACGGGAGCGGCGCCGGCGCGGACGCGGCGGACGTGAACGTCTGGGCTCTGCTGTACTACTGCATGCGCTCGGGCGGCGACCAGGAGGCCGCGGAGCTCGCGACCAGCGCGATCCGCTCGGGCGACGTGTCGGTGGACGCGCCTGTGCTGGCGGCGCTCAAGTACCGCGCGCAGCAGAAGCGCGCGTACGCGGACAGCAGCGCGGCGCCGCCGAGCGCGTTCTCGAAGCAGTTCCCGGCCGAGTACGAGAAGCTCGTGGACCGCTACCACCGCCTCACGAGCGCGTCGATCGACGCGATCTCGGTCGTGAACCCGTTCGAGCGCTGCGTGGTGAACCTGCTGTGCTTGGGGAACCCGAACGCGAGCGACTCGCGCATCCTGACCACGATCGAAGACTACTTGTGGCAGCGCCTGTGCTTCGTCCAGCGCGTGGCGGCGGCGAGCTCGACGCCCGACAGCGCGTACTCGGTCGCGCGGCTCGCGAAGAGCATCCACAAGTTCGGCCCCGCGCACTTCGAGTCGCCCAAGGTCCCGGGCGGCGAGCACAGCTACTCGGCGTTCCTGTTCTTCGAGATCCTGCTCGTGACGCAGGAGTTCGAGAAGGCGGTCAAGTACATCGCGTCGAAGGGCTTCCTGCTCGAGGCCGTGCACTTCGCCGTGGCGCTGCACCACTACGGACTCCTGCGCACCACGAGCGCGTACGCGATGGACGAGGAGGACGAGACGAGCTTGGACCTCGCGCGCCTCATCCGCCAGTACGTCCACGCGTTCCAGCGGACAGACACACCGGAGGCGGCCGAGTACGTCGCGTGCCTGTCGGACCCGGCGACGAAGAAGGAGCTGCTCGCGGAGCTGCTGCTCGAGACGCGCAAGTTCGACGTGCTCGCGGGCTTCACGAACAACACGGACGGCTGCCGCACGCGCGGCGTCCTTGACCGGCTGCTCCGGGACGAGCCGGAAGACGAGATCAAGGAGCTGATCCTGAACGCGGCGCGCAAGGCGGAAGGCCGCGGGCGGCCGCACGACGCGTTCGCGCTGCTCAAGAGCGCCGGTGACATCGAGGGCGTGATCGTGCTGCTGAACCAGCAGCTGAGCGCGACGCTGGCGGCGCCGCGGCTCGAGCGCGAAGAGTGGTTCCGCCTCGCGAAGGACTTCGCGGAGAAGTGGATGCGCTTCCCGTGGGTGCAGGCGGTCGCGAACAGGTACGCGCGCACGGCCGCGCTCGCGTTCCAGACGCTGCTCAACATGAGCATCTTCCTCGAGATCTTCGAGAAGCAGCAGTTCGAGGACGCGATCCGGTTCGTGGACGAGCTCGGCGTCGTGCCGACGCAGGACGCGAACAACCTCGCGCTGTGCGTCGACCGCTTCCTGGCGTTCGACGAGACCGTGCGCCAGAACTTCCACCTCCTGCTGCTCGGGTACGTCGAGTGCCTCGTGCGCGAGGCCGAGCGCGCGAAGGCGCAGGCCGCGGGCGAGCTGCGGCGCGCGGCAGTGCGCGACCTGCGCGCCAAGGCGGAGCTCGCGGTGACGTTCGCGGGCATGATCAAGTTCCGGCTGCCCGCCGGCACGAACGAGCGCCTGAACCGGATGGAGGGCATGATCTTCTGAGCGCGTGCAGACTGCCGAGGAGAGAGAGAGAGAGAGAGAGAGAGAGAAAGAGAGAGCAGCGTAGACACCTGCACACACACCGCCATCCATTCGCCTCGTAAATACTCGCGCGCAGCTGCCGCCTCTCTCTACCTGAACGACGCCGACTGGCGCTGCCCGAAGAGCCGGAGCTTGCTGGGCGACGGCTGCTGCAGCTGCGACGCGCGCGGGAAGTGCGGCGCCTTGCGCACGGGGCTGCTGACGCCGCGCGCGTGGCCGACGTTGCGGAAGCTCCGGTTGTTGAACGTCGCGGTGACGTCGGAGAGCAGCCGGGGCTTCTGCGCGGCCTTCTCGGCGCTTGGGGGCTCGTCCGCGGACCTCAGGCGCTTGAGACTCACCTTCTTCGGCGTCGTGATCTGCGCCGGCCGCTGCAGTTGGCTCACGTACGCGCCAGGCCGCTCGACCGGCGCGGCGGCACTCGCAGCCGGCGGGAGCTGGCTGCGCGTCCTGTCGGTTGCCGCGTGACGCGTCCTGTCGGACTCCTCCGCTCGGCCGCGAGTGGTGACGCCGGCGGGGACCAAATGCGTCCGCGCACTAAGCGCGCTCCTGTGGGCCGCAAAGAGTATCGGTCGCTCCTCCTGCTGCTGCTGCTGCTGTCGGGGTGGTGCTGCTGGTGCTGGAGGTGCTGCTGGTGCTGGCGGCGATGGTCGCGCGAGCTCAAAGTCGACTGCCGCGAGCTGCTTGGGGCTGCCGAACTCGCGGAAGAAGATCTCGTCCGCCGTCATCTGTGCCGCGCGCGCGAGGCGCTGCCGGATCTTCGCGCGCGGCGGCGCTGCTGGCATGGCGGATGTGGATGCTGCTGCTGCTGGGGGTCGCCTGCCGCCGCCGAACTGCTGGTGGATGGAGGCACGCAGGCGCGCGAGCCGCTCCTGGCCGCGGATGCTGAGTGGCGACACCTCGAGGCTGCTGCTGAAGCTGCTGGGGTTCATGGCGGCGGGAGGCGGAGGGAAGGAGGACACGGGGCCGCCTGTAGCGCACAGTAGTGAGGGAGATCCGCTGCTTGATGAGTCGCTTGTGGAATAGGCGGGATTATTTCGAAATTCAAATTTGAAGACTTGATCTGATGCGTCTGATGAAATATATGAGTCACAACTGAGTCTAAACTTCAACTGTCGGATCTCTATGACATGCGAGCGAACGAGCGAGCGTTGTGCGCACGCAGATAGCACACTTGAACGCGAGCTACAAGACGCACCGCCCGAGAAGCAAGGATGAACCTGAAGCAAGCGCAAGCCGTTCTCTCGGATCTGCTCATGAAGTGCGAGGAGGAGCACGTC
Organism: Globisporangium perplexum; assembly: GCA_023333865.1. Classification (NCBI taxonomy): domain Eukaryota; phylum Oomycota; class Peronosporomycetes; order Pythiales; family Pythiaceae; genus Globisporangium; species Globisporangium perplexum. The sequence continues at coordinate 31,898 of JAASFS010000096.1, read as the reverse complement.
GCGCTGCCGGCAGTGCGTGCGGCTGCGTTCTGCTCACTGTGCTTCACTCCTTGGCACTCGGCACTCGACGCCTGACGCCTCCTTCTCCTTGCCGCGCAGGATCCGCTCGAGACGATTCTCGAGGCGATCCAAGCGCTGCGAGCCAACTTGACCCACGAGTTGGTGCGTCGTGACAGACACCTGCTGCTGAGAGACCCACACGCGAACTCGAGAAGGAACTGACATCTCTTCGTTGTCGCTACACGAGCAGAAGAGGCCGCTGATGGACAACGCATTGGACCACATGAAGGACAAGTACGGATACAAGCAAGACGCGACGCCGACCCAGACGCAGCAGAAGAAGCGCAAACACTCGACCGCCGGACTCTCCGCGCACAAGCTGCAGGACCAGCAACGCTACATGCGCGTTCCCATCCCGATCGTGAAAGCACCACCACACCCGGCCAGCACACACTCACCCGCCAAGAAGAAGTCGCGGCTCCAGGACGACATCAGGGCCGCTCCCGCGATCCGACAGGAGAACCAGAAGCTGGTGGACGAACTTGTCGGGTTGGGAGAGTTCGAGCTCAAATCGGGCAGGTCTCAGCGCGGAGTCACGCGGCTGCGCGCTGCCAAGCAGATTCACGACTCGAGCGATGTGATCAAGTCCGGCGCGCAAGCGCGGCGTCTCGAAGGGATCGGTGCGTCGTCGGCCGAGAAAGTGGACATGCTGCTCCACGGAGGTCTGCGCAGGGCGATGAAAGAGTACGAGGACAACGCTGACGAGGAGGGAGGAGAAGAGGAAGAAGAGGAGCGACCGGAAGAGCCCCCGTCGGAGGAAGAAGTCGAGCATGCCGCGTGGCGGCAGGAAGACCCGCATAAGCGTGATCGGCAAGACGCAAAGCTTGGCGCGAACAAGCCACGTGCAGGCAACGACAGGGAAGCTGTCAACAAGTCGGCCACGAGTGGCGACGAGGGGAGCAAGGCCACCAGTAAAGTCGCCGGTGGCACCGGTCGCCGAGATGCCGACGACGAATTCCTCTTGGCAGAGTAGGCGAGCAGGAAGCGTGTGGTTCGGATACGTATGCAATGAAGTGATGTGCCGCGGTTGAGTGTTCGAGACGGTTAAGAGTAGCGTGAGGGGACATGACCAACTCAACTGAAGTGGAGCTGTGCTACTCCAGTTGAGCTGCTCATGTCCCCGTCGCTGCCAAACTGCCACATCGTTCGCGACGAGATCAGAGCACCTCTCGACACCTCTCGACTGGCAGACGTTAGAGGAACCGCGTGATCGAGGAGATGAATCTGCGGCAGGCACAGCGCGCGCTCGCGGATGTGATGGCCATGTGCCAGGAAGCGCACGTCCAGCTTCCTATCGTACGCGAAGCGAGCTCTCGAGCACCTTCTCAACCTCAAAGCTAACTTACGTCGTGTGGGCGGCAGGATCCACTGGATGGACTCTTCGAAGCTGCTCAGGCACTTCGCCACTCGAGACAGAACGACAAGGTGCGCTTGCATTGATCTGTGCTGCTGTCGAGCGCGCGCTAGATGACACACTGAGTCATGGTCGCTGTCTGGTATCAGCTGGAGCTCAAGGACGCGCTCGAAGAGCTCACGCAGGCGTTCGGGATCGACCCTGTGTTCCAGCAGCACCAGAGAGACGAGGAGCAGAAGCGCTTGAACCGCCAGAGGCGTGGCCGAGTGCCGAAAGACGCAGACTTGACGACGATAGGCTCCGGACCCCGCTACCCGAGCGCCAATGCTCCTAGAAGCAAGACCGAGTCGAAGCCACCGCGGGAGTCACGAGTTGACACGATTAAGCGGCAGAACCCGGCGAAGAACCCAGCGAACCAGGAGATCGCAAACGAGTTCGTTGACCTAGGGGGCTACGAACTTACGCGCGGTGAGACTCAGAAGGGCATCTCCAGGATGAGAGCAGCAAAGCAGATCCGCGGCGCACCTGAACCGATCACGTCGGGAGCCCAGGCGCGCCAGATGCCAGGGATCGGACCCTCCGCGGCAACTAAGGTGGACGAAGTCCTGCAGCACGGCAGGATGCGAGCGCTCGAGGAGATCGAAAGCTCGCAGGACGACGAGCCGGCAGTCGACGACGTGTAAGTTCGTCATTCGTGTCCGCACTCAACCGCTGAACCAACCGACCCTCCCGTCTTCGTGCTCACCCGATTCCACGGACGAGAAGCTCGCGTCAAGTGCTTGCTGGCGATGCGCGCTCCGTAGTTTGATCTTGCCACCGGCGCATTCGTGTACATGTGAGTGTCCAGACTCTGCGTCAGTCGCCAATGAAAGGAAACATGCACGTACGATGGGGAGCAGCTCGCCGGATTCCGCAGAGCTCCTGATGTCGCAGTTGCCTTCGTTGTTGTGTTCACTCGCAGCGCGTCCCAAGAACCGGTTCTTCGCGTTCTTCGCTTTCACGACGCGTGCTCGCTCCTTCCCGAAGAGCTCGCCATCGCTCAGATCCTCCGAGTCGCTGTGTGGCTTCATCTCTCCCTCTGATAGATCCTCACTGGCAAGCGAGTCTCGGAAGCTACTGGCATCCGAAGACGCGCTAACTCGTAGAGAGGGTCGCTGGAATCGGTTCATGTGTGGCGCGTTGTTGCGGTGGTACAACCTCGGCGTGTCACTGTACCTGACAAATCCCAGATCGCTGGAGGACGATGATGACGAGAACGAGGAAACCACCGAGTTGCTCCGGCTGCTGCATGCATCGTTCGCAAACAGTCGGATGTGCACGAGCCCGGGGTCCGGAGGACTCGTTGCTTCGTCACTCCTCCCATCGCCCGAGACAGCCCGCATCGCGATCTCCTTGCCTCCGTCGCTCGTGACCTCGGAATCGCGACTCTCATCACTCACTTCGGAACGCCAGGTCAGATCTTCGTGTCGGTTCAGATGTTGGTTCGGAGGTGGAATGAGCTGATCTGCCGACCGCTCGGCCACCGACTGCACGGGCGGCGCGAGCACGGTTGCCTCCTCTCTCTTGAACTCTTTCGGCTGGGTGGAGCCCCCGATGGCTACGAGCATCTCATCCGTGAGTTCCGTTTGCGTGGATCTCTCCTCCTGATGTTCACCGTTCAGTGGTAAAGCTGGAGCATCGCTTGTACTGGCGGCACGCTGCTTTAGCGAACTGGACTTGACGCAGTGTGGTCGTCGAGCCACAGCCGTGCGATGATACCGCTTTCGTTCCGCCCGTAGTTTCTGAAGCACTGTCGCTCGCGAGAGACCTGCTGCGCGCTTCACGACCCGACCGCCGAATGGTTGAGGCACAGTGTCTGGATCGCTTGTCAGGCTCAGAGGCCGTGCTGCTTCTCCGTGATCAGGCGTATTCGCGTCAATTGCGGTCACGCTCACAACTCTCGAGCTCGGTGGACACGTGGCTCTCTCGTCCAACAGCTCTCGAACCAGAGCCGACACCTGCTCTTCTGAGAGCACGCTCAACCAGCTATCGAGATCGCCAGAGGTGGCGTCCACCGTCATTTGGCTCTCCTCGATATCTCCAATCGCTGATATCGGCTGACTCTCGAAGTACGCGGAAGCTCGACGCAGCCCGGTCCAGTCACTGTCCTCGATCTCTCCGTCGTCTGACGCGATGTGTCTTTGCTGTAACTGCTCCCGCATCAACTCTTGCGCAATCTCCTGCACCAGCTGCGATAGGTAAGCAAACGCACGCAGCGTGAGTACTTCCGCGCTGTCAGCGACAGAGCGCGAGTTCTAAGTATCTCACGAGTACAGTCACCAACCTGCGCGTTGATGGAGTCACACGGAAGCAGCTTCTCCAAACTCCTTCGCATAGTGTTGATCGCAGACTCGCCGCTATCGTCTTTGCCTCGGTCCGCGACGATCTCGTCGTTCGCGAGTAGACGCGACATCAGGTAGTCCGGAAGAGTCTCCAACACACTTCGCTCGAGCCAGTCGTCTGGCGTCGTGTCGAGTTCGTACAACAGTGTGTCTGCGCCAGGAAGGAAAACACTAGCTCTCGTCAGCGGTGGCTGGAGAGCGACCTGCTGCTTGGGTGTCGAGGGTGGTGCTGACTGAACTCGTTTGACGTCGATGTGTTGTTGTTCCTCTCCAACAATGGACCTCGCTCGTTGGTGCCGATACACGCGAAGTTCGTTTGATGAAGTTGGCTGGCGCTGCTGCTTTAGTCGCTCTCTCTGCTGATCGTACGCTGCCGTGACGAACGCGACGAATTGCTTGTAGTTGATCACCTCCAACAGTGGGATGTGCTGGTCTGCGCGGGTCGAGTTGCCTCGGTAGCTGCTTCGTTTCGCGACGCCGAGCACTTCAGGCTGCCTGTGCACTCGTCGGAAGAAGGCGACGATCTTCGGCGCTGGCACCGAGATCTGGAGCCGGTGCAGTGCCATGCACGTCTCGACTCGGTTCAAGTGTCCGTCTCGGTCCGTGTCCAAGTCGTTGAATAGCCGGCGCAACACGTCACTGTTCAGTCTTCGGTCGCACGTGTTCACGTTCCCGGTGACAGCTGGAGGGCCGTACAGCGCCGTCGACGGAGCGTTCCGGTACTCGGAGAGTACTTGTCTTCCCACAGACGATGACTGTTGGGGGAACTCGGATCTTGCAGCTGGCTTTGTATCAAGCTGAAGCTGGAACACATCGTCGTCGTCGCCGAACGGCTGCAGATCTTGAATTGGTAGCTTGTTCGCTCCGGTACCTGTGCTCCGAGGCGGCTGGTTCTCTTTCTCGTCTCTCGTCGGCGCGATGGTGTCGAGTTCGAGCTCTACAACGACGCTCGCTGGTTGCAACTGTTTCGACGTGGCAGCCGTGCTGGCTGGCGCAGCTGCAACCCACGGCGATCTGTTGGGAGTGTCGAGGTTCGTCTTCGCCGCCAGCGACGGAGTGGCGTTGTCGTGAGAAGCTTTGAGATCCGATGGCTTCTTGCGAACTGGTGCTGTACGTAATCCAGATACTTGCGCGTATCCTGCTGCTTTAGGCCTCGTTTTGTTTGTTCCCTCCACTCGTGACGCACTGCTTGTCCTCGGGCTGCCGTGCTGAGTCGGCTTCAGTGTCGTCGTTTCAATCATGTTCTTCTCCGTGGCAGCAGAATCAGAAGCAGTAGTGCGTCGGCTTCTCGACAACCGCTTGCCTTCTTGATCTCGCTGTGAGATGTTCTTCGCTGCTGACACTGCGACCTTGCTGCTCTTCGTCTCCGCTGTCTCCACCAGCCTCGCACTCGCCTGAAGCTGCTGCTCACGTCGGCGCTGCCGCCGGTGCCAAAAGCGCTGCGCGGGCGGCAAACTCGCGAGCTCGCGGTCGATGCGCGCGATGCGCTTCGCGACGTCCCACTCGAGCTGCCGGCGACGGCGCTGGGATCCCCAGTCACTGTCTCCGACTGCGTCGGCCTGCGCGACTGCAGATGCATCGCGGACGTGCGGACGAGGATCGCGCTGCAACACGAGCGCCGATCCGCTCCAGCGCGCCGGGAGGGAGCTCCGTAGACGCAGCTGCAACGCGAAGCTCTGCGCGCGCACGTCGTCCAGCAGCGCGAACGCGGCGTCCAGCGAGTCGCTCGCCATCGTGTGGCGGCTGTTCAAGATCAATGTTGCAGCGAACCTTATTTTCTTCGCTGGAGATGACATTTGCGAATGTGAGTGATGGTCTCACCCAAATTGTAGATAATGATAAAAAGCAATAGGCACTGTATTTTTCCCTCACTTTATCGACTGCAGCATTCTCCGCTTATCACAGTTATCGCCGCGTCACGATGTCGCTGTTGCGCCGCCCGCGGTCGGCGACGACGACTGGCGGTGGCGGCAGCGGCTGCGCGCCGCAGTTCAAGCCCTTCGTGCTCCCCGTGAAGAGCGCGCGCCGCGCCAGCAGCAGCGGCGGCGATGCGGGAGACGACGCGGACGACGACGCCGTGCGCAACCGCCGCGCACTGGTGAGCGGCGCGGCGCTGACGCTCAAGCGGCTGCCGTTCCTCTCGTTCTTCAGCATGCCACCCGAGGTGGCGACCAGCAAGCTGCGGCAGCAGTTCAAGTCGCCGGCAGCGGCGCGCACCAGCGAGAGCGACCGCCTGCTGCAGGTCAAGACGCTCGGGATGCGGCGCCGCTGGGGTGCCTTCATCCCCAAGGACCCGGTGCGCCACGTGCTGCCGCCGCTCGTCGTCGAGGATGAAGGCGACTACGCCGACGAATCCGCGGAGCTGCTGGCAGTCGCTCCGCCACCGCCAACGGGCCCCGCAGCGGCAGACGCGCCGCCGCCGCTCGTGCTCTGGCAGAGCGAGGAGGACCCGGCGTGGCAGGTCGTGGTGCCCGAGATCGTCGGCAAGTTCCTGCGGCCACACCAGCGCGAGGGTGTGCAGTTCATGTTCGACTGCGTGGCGCAGATCCGAGGCTTCGACGGCATGGGCTGCATCCTCGCCGACGATATGGGGCTCGGCAAGACGCTGCAGAGCATCACACTCATGTACACGCTGCTCCTGACGAGCATGGCGGCCGACCGCAAGCCGACCGTCAAGCGCGCGATCGTCGTCTGCCCGACGTCGCTCGTGAAGAACTGGGACGACGAGATCGTCAAGTGGCTCCACGGCCGCGTCAAGACCGTCGCGCTCTTCGAGGCGAACCGCGACACGGTTATCAAGGGCATCAACACGTTCATCGAAGGCAGCAAACACCCGCGGCTCAACTCGCCGCAGGTGCTCGTGATCTCGTACGAGACCTTCCGCATGCACGCGCAGCGGTTCATCGACGAGCCGAGCGCGTGCGACCTGCTTGTCTGCGACGAAGCGCACCGTCTGAAGAACGCGAACTCGCAGATCAACCGCGCGCTGTCGTCGCTCGCATGCCGCCGCCGCGTGCTACTGTCGGGCACGCCGATGCAGAACGACCTCGAGGAGTTCTTCGCGATGGTGGACTTCACGAACCCGAACATCCTCGGGTCCGCGAGCGAGTTCCGGAAGAACTACCTTGGCCCGATCCTCGTCGGACGCGAGCCGGACTCGACGGACCGAGAGCGCGACGTCGCGCAGAACTGCTCGGCGCAGCTGTGTGAGATCGTCAACCAGTTCATCTTGCGGCGCGGCAACATTCTGAACGCGAAGCACCTTCCGCCGAAGCTGATGCAGGTGGTGTGCTGCCCGCTGTCGCCGCTACAGGAGCAGCTCTACTCGCACTTCCTCTCATCGAGCGCGTTCCAGGACATGATGAAGAAGCAGAACGCGAACGTGCTGTCGTCGATCACCGCGCTGAAGAAACTGTGCAACCACCCGTTGCTGATCTTCGACGAGACAGGGAGGAGCAACACGAAGCTGCCGGGATTCGAGAACTGTTCGCGCTTCTTCGCGCAGGCGCTGCAGAACGGAGCAGGAGGTGGAGGCGGCGGAGGTGGAGTGGCGGCAGGAGGGGCGTTCAATCGCCGCGGCGGCTCGATGCAGCGCACTTGCCACCCCGCCTGGTCTGGCAAAATGCTGCTACTCGATCGCTTGATGCAGTCGATGAAGAGCTCTACGACCGACCGCATCGTGATCGTGTCGAACTACACGCAGACGCTGGACGTCGTCTCGGATCTCTGCCGAGAGCGCCACCTTCCGTTCGTGCGTCTGGATGGCACAACGTCGGCGAAGAAGCGGAAGAATCTCGTGGACACGTTCAACGACCCGATGACGAACTCATTCGCGTTCCTCCTGTCGAGCAAAGCCGGCGGGTGCGGCTTGAACTTGATTGGCGCCAACCGCTTGGTGCTCTTCGACCCGGACTGGAACCCCGCGACCGACAAGCAGGCGGCTGCTCGCGTGTGGCGTGAAGGTCAGAAGAAGATGTGCTTTGTGTACCGATTCCTCGCGACTGGGACGCTCGAGGAGAAGATCTTCCAGCGCCAGCTCTCGAAGGAAGGCTTGCAGAACATCGTCGACGACAAGGAGGAGGTCAACTCGATCTCGTCGAAGGATCTCAAGCGGCTTTTCGTGTTCGAGAAAGACACGATGTCCACGACGCACGACCAGCTCAAGTGCACGCGGTGCAAGTGGCGGAACAGCACCTCGACGTCCGAAGACGGGGCAGAGGTGATCGCGATCGACACAGACGAGAGCGACGGAGACGTGAGCGCGGTGACGGAGAAAGAGCTCTCTTCTGGTGACGAGCACCACGAAGATGACACCGACTGCCTCGCCGAGAAGAACTACCACCCCCAGATCGGAATGCCGCCCGAGGAAGATCTCAACAGTTGGGGCCACCACCGATCGTACGACTCGGTGGACGACGAAGTGATGCAGAACGCACTGAAGCAGGTGCGCGCGGATCTCGTGAGCTTTGCATTCAGCTGCCGCATCGATTGGCAGCTGCTGCAAGAACACCAAGCGGAGAACGAGGAGAGGGACAACCTGCGCGACGAAGAGCGGAAGCGGAAGCGGCTGGAGAAGCTGGAGACGGACAAAGCGCGAAAGGCGAGCGAGACGACAGCGAAGCGCGGCAAGAAGAAACCGGCCGTGATTGACGACGAGGAATCGGAAGACGTCAGTGGCGCGAGCAGCGAGGAAGAGGAGGAGGAAGAGGATGAAGGCGACGATGGAGGTGACGATGAGGACGATGCGGATATTCAGGATAACGATGGCGATGACGACTCGGACAGTGGACGGCGGCGGTGTCCTCGCGCGAAGCGGCAGACGAGCGAGGACGAAAACACCACGGACGACGTCGCCGAGACAGAGTCCGAGATCGAGATCACTGATGTGGACGCCCCAGCTCCCCCTCCAGAGGTAGCAGCAATGAGTTCTCTGCATCCGCCGGTGAATCGGTCGTCGCCAGCGCCGGAAGGCGGCTCGCACAAGCGAAAGGTCTCGTTTGTGACCGACTCGCTCGAGGTGTCGAGTGCGCCGGCGCAGCCCAAGACTCTCTTCAAGCGGCTCAAGAGCATGCAGGAAGAGGAGCAAGTCGCGAGAGAAGTCGACTTTGACGATTTCGACGGGTCTGCTGCGCCACAGCCGCCTCGCCCATCGACGTCGATCATCGATGAGGACCAGAAGGAGAGCGAGCCGCCAGCTGAACCGCAGTCCGTTCCGACCGAGACGGCAAAGTCGACAGCTAAAGAAGAAGACGCGTGGAGCTGCTCGCGGTGCACCCTCGAGAACCCGCTCGCGAACGACACGTGCAGCGGCTGCGGGCTCCGCTTCCGCCGATCGCGCCGACCGGCGAGTCGTGTCTTCGACTGGAACAGCGACGACGACGACTTCTAAGCCGTTCGATCCGATTTCCCACTTTGAGCTCGCGAGAGTCCGATCACGAGAGCGACGCCTCGTCCTCGGCGATCTCGCGCAGCTTGTCGACGACGAAGCCCATCTTCACGCGCTCGGAAGGATCGGACTTCGTCATGAGCTCCACCAGGTTCCGCTGCTTCTCGTTCATCGCAGCTGGCAGCGGAGGGCGGTTCCCGCGCTTCACCTTGAGCTTCACCATCGCCGGCGCCATGTTCTTCCCCACGGGATGTCGCCGCTCACCACCTCGATCAAACACATCGCGAACGAGTACACGTCGGACGCGAACGTCGGTCGCGCACCAGCGAGGTACTCGGGTGATCACCAGTGCACCGCCCCATGCGCTTCACGTCGATCAGGACCTCCGCCTCGTTCACGAGTGCGCTCAGTCCAAAGTCAATCAGCTTCGCCTTGCCATCCGACCCGACCATGATGTTGTCGCACTTGAGGTCGTTATGCGCCACGCGGTGCACTTCGTGCAGGTACTCGAGTCCGAGCGCGGCTTCGTGCATCTTGCGCCAGACGAAGTTTTTGCAGCCCGAGCGCTTGAGATACGCAGTCAAGTCGCCGTTCCCGGCGAGCTCACACACGAAGTAGCGCTTGTCCACGTGGTTCGCGCCGTACAGCTTGAGTACATGCGGGTGATTCAGGCAGTGCCACACGCGCACCTCGTGCAGCAGCAGATCAGTCGAGATCATGCCCGCGTCTTCCTCGTACCCCATGGACTTGACCATGATGGGTGTGTCGAGCCACGAGCCTCTGTACACCGCGCCGAACGCGCCTTGCCCGATCTTGTCACCCTCGCTGAACACCACATTTCGGAGCGCGATGTACCACGACGGTGGTGGCACTGCCGCGGCGCCAACGACTCGTACGAGGGTGTCGCGAGTCCACACCGCGTGGTCTACAGATCCGAAGTAGTACAGAGTCATTGCGCTCGAACTATCGTTCGGGTGGTGCAGGTGCGATGCCGAGCGCGGCATCGACTCGGTCACGATTCCCTCTATCGACTGGTCTTCGTCGCCCTTTGTTGAGGCAGCGGAAGCAGGTCTCTTGCCATCGATGACCGCTCCACCCTTGATCAGCTCGACGACAACACCAAAATGCCCACTCCTCGTTGCTTCCACCAACTCCGTTCGTCCGTTGACACCCTGGATGTCAATGGCGGCGCCGGCATTGAGCAGTGCAGCGACAACTTCGGTATGTCCAGCCGAGCTAGCGATCCTGACCACCGTGCCTTCATATCTAGCACTCGAATCGATCGCAGCGCCATCCTGGGGCGGTGTGGAGACGACGTCGACATGCCCACCGCCAGCTGCATACGACAGTACCGGCTTCCCAAGGTCGTCGACAACGTTGACCTCCGCTCCGTGCCGGAGAAGGTGAGCGACGACGCTGACACTCCCATTCTGCGCAGCCATGGACAGAGTCGTTTGTCCGTGGAGCGTACCCTTGTTCGGGTCGGCCCCGTGCTCCAGCAGCACCGCAATGATGTCAGCGTGTCCGGCGTTCACGGTGTACATGAGTTTGGACGGAGTGGAGCGGACAGATCCGTTCACGTCCGCGTCGCGACGTGCGAGCTTCGACACCATCTCCGCGAACCCGCCGGTGATCGTGAGGCTCATAGCGGACGACTTCCCCCTGTCGAACGCGTCAGCATCAGCGCCGGATCGGAGGAGTTCAGTGACGACTCCCGTGCGATTCGCCTCGGCTGTGCAATGCAACGGGGTATGTTTCTACTTATCCAGCGCGTCCACGAGCGCACCGTTCGCGATCAACTGGGCGGCGACCTCGGAGCTCGCAGCAAATGCCAGCGGCGTCCGTCCGGCGCGGTCAGCTGCGTCCACTGCCGACCCGTGACGCACGAGCTCAGTGGCGCATTCGACGCTACCACATTCGGCTGCGTAGGAAGGCGTAGTGCGACCGTCAGAGTCGCTTGTCGCCACCATGCGCGCGGCATCCGCGATGAGCAGCAGAGTGCGGACTTGATGCGCGTCGCCTCGTTTCGCGGCATTGATCAGCGAAGTCGCTTGGTGCTGAGCTCTTGGGCCATGGCGGGTAATGACTGAGGCGGCGTCAGCTCGGGCCTTGCTGCTGGGAGGAGGTGAGCGCTGCAATGAAGCGAGGGCGGAGACCTCGAGGAGGCCAAGGAGCCAAGGAGATCGGCTTGCACATGGTTTGAGATGTGATCAAAGTGAGAATGATCTGCGTTGTTTCAAGCATGAGATTCGTGTAGCGTTGGACATCAAGCCCAAGCGATTGGCGTGACTGTGCCAGAGCGATCGACTGCGAGATGCCCTCGAATGGCCTCAAGCGTCTACACCGTGCTCTGCGGCTCGCTCGCCCGGTGCTTCTGGAACACCTTCGAGACGGTACGGAGCTCTTCTTGCGCCAGGCTCTCCCACGCGCCGTTCGTCTTGCGCCTGAACGTGGCACTCTCGTGCTCGCGTTGGTTCTTGCTGCTCGCCGTTGGAGCCACGACATCGTTCGTGGACGCACTCGAGACCTGGCGCGGCATCTTCGGCGCAGAAGTCACCGACGGCTTCTTTGACTGGAACGTCTGCCGCACGCGGAGTTCTTCGTCCTGGAGTACTTTCCAAGCCTGCTCAGCAGCGGCTGCGAGCTCGATCCGCGAGTGGGTGGTGGTGGCGTTGCCAGCACTGCTGACAGAACACTGACTCACACCCTTCGTTAGCGGAGCAACGTCGCCGGTTGTCGGAGATGTCTCGTGAGCGCTCAGTCGCGCCAGAAGCGTGAGCGCTGCCGGATTCGCTGGCTCGCTCTCCAGTAGCACGCTGAGATCATCAAGAGCTCCCTACGCCATGCAAGCAGCAACGAGCATCACAACAGTGCGACGAGATGGCATCATCCACATCAAACCAGCGTCGCAGTCCACGCAGTACCTGCGAACTCCCGAGTTGCTCGCGAGCAAGTGCGCGACGATAGAGTGCCTTGACGCAGTCGGGCTGATGCGTGAGCACGACGGAGCAGTCGCTCTCGGCTGCGCGAAAGTCCTTCAGCTCGATGTGCGCGAGCGCGCGGTTGAGGAGCACAGCGACCTCGAAGGCAGCGAGCGTGCCGTCCAGGCCACCACGGCAGGCAACGCGCTCGGCCAGACACCAGTCCACGACGAGCGAGTACTCACGCACTGCGTCGGCGAAGCGCTGGCGCTGGAACAGCGCGTTGCCCTCGCTTTTAGCCGTCTCCATGTCAGCGCGTGTGGCGCCACGCACCGCCAGCGCGTTGATCGATCGGCTGCGCTCAACGAGCTCCCACTCGGCCTCCATCGCGCTGTGCGTGCGTGTTATTCGTTCGTGCGCTGCGCGGGTGGATGGTTGAGGCGGCGACCGATCACCTGTTGCTGCGACTTCTCGATTCGACCACTGCGCAACACTCCACGCTGCTGATGCTGGAGAGCACGAGCGCCAGCACACGCCTTACATTTGTAGTCCTCCGAGGCGCAGGACACCCGCATCGTCCAAAGATCGGTCGATCCGAGCGTAGCGATCTTGACATGCCAAACTCTGTCGGATTCTCCGTTGGTGCGTTTGGCCAGAAAGGGTCGAGCTGGCGCCTAGTGTGGCCACTTGGACAGCAAAGTGTGTCGCGCATGAGCAACGCCTGCGCGAAAGGTAGGCAGCACAAGCACAAGGAGAGCACGAGCATGGAGGAGAGCACCAGGAGCAGCAAAATGTTTGGCTGTCGATTGGCAGAGGCTGGGACTGTATAGTATACACCCAGTACTGACACCCTGACAGGCGGGTCCGGATACGCGAGGCATCCGGGGGCTACTATTGCACGCATTTTGACCCGGCCCTTAGTCTGATTGGACAGACACGCCGGGCTTCGAAGCATGCGACGGATACAACTATACATTCTATACACACACGACAATCGCGGAACTCCGGGACTCGAACCCGCGCCGCCTCAATTGCACCATTGCATTGAGCGAGCTCCGTAGACCGCTCCGCCCATTTGCACAAGACGTGTTGAGCAGATCAACATGTCCACTCCTACTGCTAGAACATGAACAGAGCGACGCGAACAAAGATCTGCTCAAAACGAGCACTTTGGAGATACAAAGCTCCAGCGCGGCGACCGTGGCGGCGGCAAGTGCTGCCTTTGAGACTGGAGGCAACACTGTCACCGATTTCACAAGTGGCCCAAAGGAGTACTGCTTTTCGACATTTTGAGGTGACATACACTGATATAAAAGCACAAAAGTGGCCCACGAACAGCAAAAAACGGCCATCTTGCTTCGAGCGACCCATTTTCTAACCAATTTCAGTGACTGTTCACCTCAAAAATCGCAACGATTGACATCGCCGCCGATCCACGCCATGCACGCGTACCGATCAACCACAAGAATGCGGACGCAAGCAACTCTCCATGTGCGACAGCGCCTGGTTGAAGTAGTGTGTACGTGTATGTGTGTGCATTGACTGTAGCTCGATGCGCTTGCTCCTTCGCACTACGCTCGTTGTCTCCACGGAAACCGTGGTGTCTACGCCTCGTTCACGATGCTCTTGCAGAACGCCTCGACGTTTGCGGCGCGGCTCGCAGTCGAGTCCTCCGACGCCTCGATGACCTTGATCACCTTCGAGCCCATGACGACGCCGTCCGCGTACGCGCCAGCCTGCAGGTAGTGCTCGCGCGACGACAGCCCGAAGCCCAGCGCGAGTGGCAGCGACACGTTCGCGCGAACTGCACCAAACGCACGCACGCGAGTCAGCAAGGCGACTAACGACGTCCGCACCAGCAACGCATGTTCACACACCCCACACACAAGCAACAAACGCACTCTTCTCCATGAACGCCGCGAGGTTCGGCGGCAGCTCCGAGCGCGCACCAGTGACCCCCGTGAGGCTCACGCAGTACACGAAGCCGTGCGCGATCGACGCGATCAGACGCATGCGGCTCTCGGTCGTCGTCGGTGAGATGAGCGGGATGTACGAGATGCCGACCTTCTTCGCCTCGCTGCTCAGGAACTGCGCCTCCTCCGGCGGCAAGTCGACGATGATGAAGCCATCCACGCCCGCTGCACGCGTTCGCCGTCAGCGAGGCGAGGTCTCCGCCGCAGCAGCATCCTCTCCCACTCTGACCGTACCTTCGTGCGCATCCCGGCAGATCTCCGCCTCACCATACTGCAGGAAGTTGTTGTAGTAGCCCATGAGCACGAGCGGCACGCTGAGCCCCTTGGCGCGCGCCTCGCGCGCCGTGCCGAGCACGTCGTGGAGCGTGATGCCCTGGTCGACGCCCACCTGGTGCGCGCGCTGGATCGTCGGGCCGTCGGCCTGCGGGTCCGAGTACGGGATACCCAGCTCGATAATGTCGGCGCCGCCGCGCTGCAGCGCCAGCAGGATCTCGACCGTGTCCGCCTTCGTCTTGTAGCCGCACGCCGTGAACGTGATGAACGCCGCGCGCTTCTCCGCCTTGGCGTCCGCGAAGGTCTGCGCGACGGTTTTTCTGCGCACGCGTCGCCGCAAGCGGCAAAGTCAGTCGCTAGTCGCAAGTCAGTGGAGCCACTCGGCGGCGAACCTGCTGCTGCTGGTGCCGGCCATCGTGCTTGAGGGCGAGAGGAGGAGGAGGAGGCGCTTGCTGTAGTTGATGTGCGTGCGACTCGGTGATTTCGCAAATGCTGCCAGAAAGCACTCGATTCAAAGTATGGTTGTGTTTCCCCCGTTTTAGTGACCGTTCGCATCACGAATGACCAGCGTGCAGCCCGGCTGCTTGCTATGCGGGACGCGGCCGCTTCTTGTGCTGCTGCTGCTGCTGTTGCTGCTGCTGCTGTTGCTGGAGCTTCTTCGCCGGTTGGATGCGGCTGCGGATGCCGCACGTGGAGCAGATCGGCTGGAACTCGCAGAAGAGCGAGAGACACACGGGGCACACGAACGCCGTCGAGATGACCTCCTTGTGGCAGAAGCACATGGCGCGGAAGTCGACCGAGTCCTGACTCGGGAGCTTGAGCAGCTTGCGCACACTCGGATCCGGCAGGTAGATCGACAGCAGGTACTGGAGCAGCCCGCTGTGGTCGGCAGGCTTGTAGTAGATGCCGCCCGTGAGGTATGCCGCCTGCTGCAGGAACGACGAGTGCTCACTCGCGAGCACGCACGCGTCCACCGCCACGCTCTTCTTCTGTGCCGAGAAGATGCCGTTCATGATGGAGATGTAGTGCTGTGCCACGTCCGGGGACTTTTGGATCACGAGGATGCGCGGGCGGAGGTCGCTCTGTTCGCGGATCGCGCGGTTGATGACTGGAGCAGCCGCCACATCGCGCCGCGACGACCGTCGTGAGTCTCCCTATCATCAGACTATACGCTGCAGTAGCACCACGCGCGCACGTACAGCAGAGCGAGCGCGAGAGCGAGGCGGCGATCGCCGTGGCGTTCGGCTTGGACGCGTCACACGGCGCGTCGCCAAGCGCCTGTAGCTTCTGCAGCACGCTGGCGTTCACCTTGGCCGACTGCTCGGCGGTCCCGGACGTGTCCTGTTGCGATGCGTCCGGGTAGAGCATCTCGGCGCGGCCGGCGTGCGCCGCGACGATCACGATGCGGTTGCTGCGGTGCAGCAGCAGGTACGCGTTCACGAACACGAGCGTGCTCGCCACAAGCTGCTGGAAGCCGCTGTCCGAGGGGGGCGACCCGCTGCCGCCGCCTGCGAACCAGAAGAGCGGGTTCGTGTCGATCACGAGCACGAGCAGGCCCTCGCCTGCCGCGTCGCTCTGCTGCAGGCCCGGCGCGCTGTTGATGCGGGCGGCGAGCGACGTGCCGACCTCGCCGCTGCGTGGGTCCATGCTGCACTTTTGTTACTGATCAAGAATTCATAGTGATAAATACAAGGTGTCAAGAGCCGTCGCTCGCGAATGCACTCGGATCGACCGAGTTGAACAGCGTCGTGCTCCCCACGGAAGATCGAGTTCGGGCCACGAAGCGGATCTGCTGGAGTCATGCGACTCTGCACTATCGATCTCGCAAGGTCGCTGCTTGGAGCCCACGAACTGGAACCTGCACGACGCGATCAAGTCCCCCGACTGCATGCCGAACGAAGTCATGAAGATCTATGGCGCGGGTCGTCTCCGCTTCCCGGAGGCATAGGAGGCCGTACAACCAGCCAGACTCGGTCGTAGCGAGTCTTGAGGCGATCTTCAGAGCGCGGACAAGCAGAAGACCGATTGCAAGCGCAAAGGCAAAGCTGTAATCTCGTGTTAACGGTGCTCGTCCAAAGCTAGGCAACTTGGTAAAACGAAAGGGTGGCGGACCGCCATTGCCTCTCACGGCGACCACATCGAGGTCACGAGGTCGCAGTCGCTCACAGACTCAGCAGGACCGCCGACACGATCGCCAGACACGCGGTGAGGCTCGCAGCAGCGATCGGCGACGCCGCGCTTTCCGAGTTCGTCGTGTTCGTCGAGTTCGTCGAGCTCGTGCCATTCTTGCCGGTCGAGGACGACGTGGAGTTGCTCTTCGACGTCGACGATTTGCCCGTGGAGTTCGTGTTGCCGGCGTGCACAGTGCCCGGGGAAGTCGAGTCCGCCGAGTCTGCGTTCAGACACACAGAGCAGCAACCACAAGTCAGTTGCCTGCGCAATCGACGACACTCCCAACGAACGGCGCGAATCCAAGCTTCCAAGATCGCATCCAGAGCGGTACCACTGGGGGTGGACTTGCTGCCGGTGGTATCCGTGGCTGTCGAGGACGCGCCGCCCGACTTGTCCGTGGAGTTAGTGTCAGTACCTGTCTCGCTCGAAGTGTCCGTCGACGTAATCTTGGCGATCTTCAGGTTCGCGTACGCAGTCTTCATAACGCTGTCCGAGCCGAAGATGCCAAAGTATTGCTCCACAGTGTCCGGGTCCTGCGCCTGCTCGGCCTTGTGCGGAGTGTCGAAGCCAGCGAAGTAGTAGTACTTCCAGCCACGCTCCTTCGAGAGCAGGTAGAAGTCGTTCAGGTATCGCTGCGTGGCACAAAGAGAACGGAGTCAGTCAGTCGGTGCACATCACAGCACCTCAAACACCCGCGCGTTCGTACCGCAGCCCCCTCGGGACTCGCCACCGACGCGTTGACGTGCTTGCCGCCGGTCGGCCACCCCGTCTCACTGATGACGACCTCCTTGCCGCCCGCCAGCGAGATCAGCGGCTGGATGCGCTTGTCGAACTGCGCGACGGCCTTGGACGCGTCGATCTTCTCCCAGAACGGGAACTGGTTGACCGTCACGACATCGCTAGCCTTGACCATGTCCGGGTACGCCGTGAGCACGTCGATGATGTCGGTGATGGACACCGGCGTGCTGATGCTGTTCTTCGCGAGCACGCTCTTGAAGTCCGTGATGTACTCGACGGCCTTCTCGGCCGTGATGTCCTTGCGGTACACGGCCTCGCTACCGACGTTGAAGCCCACGACGTTCTTGTCGATGAGGTTCGCGGCGATGAGCGCGTTGAGCGCCTTCACCTCGGCGTTATAGACCTCCGGGTCGGCGGCGACCCAGACGCCAACCCAGACGGTCATGCCGATCTGCTTGGCGGCGCGCAGCACGGGCGCGATGTCGCAGTCTGCGAGCGCGTACGTGCGCAGGTTGCTCGAGATGGTCTTGAGCACCTTGAGGTCGGCGACGATCGTTGCCTCGGGCTTGCAGCGGTTCGGGACCCAGTCGGCACCCTGGCGCA
Source organism: Globisporangium perplexum (assembly GCA_023333865.1). Classification (NCBI taxonomy): domain Eukaryota; phylum Oomycota; class Peronosporomycetes; order Pythiales; family Pythiaceae; genus Globisporangium; species Globisporangium perplexum. The sequence goes on along the minus strand of JAASFS010000096.1, from coordinate 14,037 downwards.
GGTCGTAGTTGATGCCGTAGAGCTGCTGGTCGAGCGCCTCGGCCGGCGGCGGGAGCACGGCGGTGGCGGCGGCGAGCAGCAGCAGCAGCGGGGCGGCGAGCGAGCGGAGCGGCGCGAGCATCGTGGTCGTGGTCGTCGTCGCCGTTCTTGTTCGCAGCAAATGCTCGAGTGGCAATAAAATCATGTTTTGCCGAACACAATTATGAAATTTTGATTTTTTTCCTGAAATTTCGACTGCGCGCTGACTCCATGCGAGAGTACTCATTTTGCAAAATGAGCCGATTTTTCCATTTCCAGTTTTTCTATTGCTGTGGCTCGGAACGCCCCACGAAAGAAGTATAGGCGCGACGCCATGCAAGTTTTTCATTGATAACGCTCCTATACTTCTTTCGTGGGGCGTTCCGAGCCACAGCAATAGAAAATGCGATACTTCGACAAAATCAACGTAAACTAGCACAGACTGCACTACAAAATGGTAGTATGCATTTTCTCGTTTCACAAACCCAATCTAACCAGTCTTATTTCCTATAAACTCATCAGCTCATTTTGCTCTCGATAAAGTGCGAGGTGACGTTTGCATCCAGTTCCTACGAACTCGCCTTTGGATGCAACACGACGGTGGTGCTGCTCCCGCCTCATCAGCTCGCAAGTGCAATGCTACAATCGGCGTCGTCGTCAACGCGCTGTGCTTGCAACCCTGCAGCTGCAGTCGTCGGCGCCGTCGACTGGTGTCTGGTACCATGAACGGGAGGATCAACGCCGCACGTGTGGCAACACCCGTCGCGGCAACACATTCACGGCACCACCATGCGAACACTTCAACCACTTAAAATCAGATGTGCGGTAACACCTCCTCGTCACCCTCCTCCGCCTCACGTCGCCTTCTCGGCGGCAGCTCGGCGGGGCGACTGGCGCGCGCCGGCAGCTCGCGCCTTCGAGGTCTGCGCGAACTTGGCGCGTCGCTCCTCCTTCGCCTTGGCGGTCGCCGCAGAAGACGACGTCGCTTTCTTGATCGGCGTGCGCTTCGCTGTGCTCGTCGCTGGCTTCTTCGCGGCGGACGCAGCGGCGGGAGCCGCCTTCGTCCTCGGCGTCATCGCCAAGGGCTTGCCGTTCTCCTTCCCCTTTCCCTTCTTCGCAGGCGTCTGTGCGTCTCGCGCCGCGAGCTTCGCCTTGTCCACGGGCGAGAAGATCGGGTCCTCCGTGTACTTGGGCAGCGGCCCAGTGTACGGCTTGTAGCCCAGCGGCTGCTTCGCCTTGGCGTCCTTCGCCGATGCAGATCTCGCGGCTGCTGCTGCTGGCTTCTTGGTGCTCGCCGGCGCGCGTGGCTTGGGCTGCGCCGCTCGCTGGATCGCCGCCTTCTTCGTCTCCTCCGCCTTCAAGCTGCTCGAGATCGTCGGACGGTCCAGCACGCTCACGTGCGCGCGCTTGGCTGCAAACGCGATCTTCTTCTTCGCCGGCGTGCTCACGGTCGCGGTCGCCGCGCTCCGCGACGCGCTGCGCGTAGCGCGCGTGGCCGAGTTCAACAGCTCGTCCGCCTTCGCCTTCTTCGCCTTGTCGTGCTCGTGGAGCGTCGGCTCCTTGGCGAGCTGCTTCGCGTGGATCACGTCAAAGTTCCGCGTCTTCTTGCTGCTGCCGGCCGCCACCTTGGCGGCGCTCGGCATCTTGGCCGCCGGCGTGCGCTTCGCGGGCGTCGCGTTCTTGGCGCCGCTCTTGCCGACCGCCGAGGCGGGCGTCGACACGCGGCGCTGCGGCTTGGGCTGCGGCGTCTCGTCCGCCGCGCTAAGCGTCGTCGGCGGCTTCGTCGGGGTCGCCACCGCCGCCTCCGAGTTCGCTGGCGACTCTGCCGTCGTCGTTGCGCTGGTCGTCTCCTCACTGCTGCTGGTGGTGGAGGTGCTCACCGCCGCCTCTGCTGTTGCCGCGACCGGCGCCGCCTCCTCGCACACCGTCACCGCCTGCTGTGCCTCCGCGCTCATGTCGCTCTCTCTCTCTAACTCTCGGCTCTTCGGTCTCTGGTCAAGCACGCCGATACCGCCCGCGAGTGGTTCGCACCTCCGGTTGTTTTGGTGCAACTCTACCCTCGCGCTCTTTTTCAAATTGTGAAGTGACTCGAAGGTGACTCGAAGGTGACTCGAAGGTGACTCGAAAGTGACACGAATGTGACTCGAAAGTGACGCGAATGTGACTCGAAGGTGACCTGAAAGTCGAAATTTTAGAGACGCCCCTTGGTTTATTCACTAAAGTCTTTGAAGTGAACGTCAAGGAGCACACTTGCCCATCATCGCCTTCGCCTTCGCTGCACGCCTCGCGCGGTGACGTCGCTCGGCTCGACGCTCTCGCCGCCACACTCTCGCTTCTCCCCGGTAGCAACACCGCGCCACTCGTTCCAGCGGCGATGAAGAAGGCGCAGGTGCCAGGAACGCCGACGGCTGCTGCCGCAGCGGGCGGCGACGCCCCTGTCGTCTTCCCGAAAGGCCACAAGCGCTACGTGACAGCGCTGCTCTGCCTCTGCGTCACGACGATCTGCTACGCCGACCGTACGTGCGCTCTCCTCCGCGCGCGCTTGGAATTGGCGCTCACTTTGCGACCATCGACAGGCACGAACATCGGGATCGCGCTGCCGGCGTTCGTGGACTCGAAGGAAGAGCAGGGGCAGGTGCTCGCCGCGTTCTTCTACGGCTACATGGCCACCCAGGTGCGTTCGCTTGCTCGCTCTCGCTCCCTTGCTCGCTCTCTTGCTCGCTCTCTCCTGCTATGTTGTGACGTGCCAACTGACTGACACACGCGTGAGCGCTCTTCAGATCCCCGGCGGGTTCTTGGCGACCAAGTTCGGCGCCAAGGTCGTGCTGCTCGTGGGCGTCGTGGTCTGGACGCTCTTCGACCTCTCGACCGTGTTCGTGGCCAGGTGCGCGTGGTGCCTCTTCTTCGCGCGCGCCGGCATGGGGCTCGGCGAAGGCATCCTCTTCCCGTGCATGCACCAGATCTCCGGCGCGTGGTACCCGTTGCAGGAGCGCAGCCGGCTCGTCACCTTCGTCTCGAGCGGCAGCGACCTCGGCACGATCACGGCGCTCATCGTGTCGCCCGCGATCCTCGAGGCGAGCGGCTGGCAGCGCATCTTCGTCGTCTTTGGCGTGTTGAGCTTCATCTGGGTCGCCGTCTTCCTCGTCTTCGGCGTGAGCACCCCGGAGCGCGACCCGACGATCTCGCGCGACGAGAAGGACTTCATCCTCGCGAACCGCACGCTCGACCCCGTGAGCCACCGGCGGCAGTACCAGAGCAGCGCCACACTCGAGCACGAGGCGGTGAACTGGAAGGTGCTGCTCACAGCGCGCGCGGCGTGGGCCGTCTACGTCGCGCACTTCTGCTACAACTACAGCTGGTACGTGCTGCTCGGCTGGATCCCGCTCTACTTCCGCCAGGAGCTCAAGATCGACCTCGGTAAGAACGGCTTCTCCGCGGCGCTGCCCTACATCTGCGGCTATGTCGGCGCGCTGCTCTTCGGGCGGCTCGGCGACGTGCTTGTCGCGCGCGGCTTCCGCGTGCTCCACGTGCGCCAGCTCATGAACGGCATCGGCTTCTTCGGCTCTGCGCTCTTCCTCTTCGCGATGCGCTTCGCGACCGACGCCCCGAGCGCCGTCGCACTGCTCTCACTCACGCTCTACTGCAGCCGCGCGTCCATGGCGGGCTACTGGGTCAACATGATCGACATCGGCCCCAACCACGCGGCGCACGTCATGGGCGTCTCCAACACGTTCGCGACCATCCCGGGCATCGTCGGCAACGTCGTCACGGGCAAGATCCTCGCAGCCACGGGGCGATGGGACGTGGTCTTCGGCATCGCGTCGCTCGTGCTCGTCTTCGGTGGCGTCATCTTCCACTTCGGCGCGTCGGACCAGTCAATCTACACGGCGGCGGCCGGCGCGAGCAGCACGAGTTCGAGCGCGAGCCCGGAGTACGGCATCCGTGTGCCAATGACCCCGAGACAGGAGATGGTCGGGCTTCTCGACGACGAGGAGGATCCGTAGCGACAAGACTCCCCCGCCGTTCAAGCGACTCGCGACGCGGGGTTCGCTACAGCTTGAGCCGGCTCTCGTTGTACCGCCCGAGCGCGATCCGCTGGAGCTGCGCAGGCGGGATCCCGTCCTTCCCGCATGACTTTTGCATGTCGAGGAACAGGTTCGTCGCGCGCACCCACTCCTCCTGCTGCTCCGCGGCGTAGATCGCTTCAATGTAGCTCTCCGAAGTCGGGTACACTGCGCGGTACGCCGCCGCGTTCTGCATCGTCTCGAAAATTTGGTCCACGAGGCGGAACTCGGCCGCCGCATTGCACGCCTCCATCACGAGGTTGAAGAAGAGCACGTTCGGGCGAACACCGAAGCCGGACGCCAGGTCGCGCAGCCCCGCGACCGCCTCGCGCCAGGCGCCGAGGTGCTTGTACGTATTCAGCAGCTGGAGCACCACGCGCGATGACGCCGCGCGCTTGCCGCTCTCGAGACGCCACTGCTTCAGCTGCTTCGCCAGTTGCACGGCGCGTTCGAGATCGTTCGCGCGGCTGCAGGCTCGCAGGTAGTTCTCGAGACTCGAGTCGGACGCGAGCTGCCGAGCCGACACGCTGGCAGCGTTGCCGCCGCTCTGCTCCATCATGTCCTCGAAGAACTGGAACACGCCCTCGACGTCACTGCGCGTCGCGCATGCGGCGATCACCCGCGTGTACGAGACCGAAGACGGGGCGATCCCGCCAGCGCGCATCTCCTCGAGCAGCTCCGACATCATGCGCCGGACATCTGCCGCAGGAACCGAAGCGCTCGGTTCGACGTCATCGTCACTCGTTTCGAAGTCGAAGCCCTCATCCTCTTCGCCGTCGCTCGCATCCGCGTCGTCGTACTCCAACTCCTCGTCGTCGCTGCCGCCTTCATCCTCGGCACCGTTGACGTCTTCCTTCCTCTCGGTTGGTTGGCGCCGGCGATCGCCCTTCGCGAACGCCTTGAACACCATGTCGTACGAGATGGCGTTCGGCGCCAGCCCTTCGCTGCTCTTCATGTGCTCCAGTATCTCGAGCGCTCTCAACGGCGCCGTCGCCGTCGCGCACGCCTGCAGCACGCGGTTGTAAGCGTCCAAGGACACCGAACCGAATCGCTCGTGCATCGCGTGCGTGTGATTGAGCGCGGCTGAGACATTGCCTTGCCGCGCAAACGCGCGGATCAGGTGGATGAACGTGTCTTGAGTCGGCTGCAGCACTCCGGACGACTCGATCCCGTGGAACAGCTCCAGCGCGTCGCGCGGGGAGCCGGACGACGCGCACAGCTCGATGGCTCCATTGAGCACTTCGATCGTCGGGTGGTACTCGTGGTCGTCCATGAGGTAGTGCAGGAACTTGAGCCCCACGTCCGCCTGCTCCGTGCGACTGCACGCGGCGAACAGCAGCCGCAGCGTCAGGTCGTTCGGCTCGAAGCCCCGGTCCTTCATCGTGTTGAACACGCCGAACGCGGCGTCCACGTCGCCGCAGCGCTGGTGGTAGTCGATCGCGGCGTTGAACACCGCGGTGTCCACGCTGTCCGCAGGGGCGTTGGTGCAGATCCGCTTGATCACCTTGGCGATCTGGATCGGTAGATCCTCGTCGTCAAGCGCGTCGCCGTCGTCGTCGTCCTCGCTGTCAGCGTCTTCCGCCGCTAGCCGGTCCACCTCTTGCACGAACGTGCGCAGGAGCGAGAAGTGCGTCGCGGCGGACGGATCAATCTTGTGCTTGCGGGAGCTTCGCTGGAAGAGCTTGAGCGCGCGCTGCGCGTACCTCGGTCCTGGACTCGTCTTCTCTGCCACCGATGTGTACGTCACCTCTGCACCACCGACGGACGACTTCTTCGTCGCGCTCGCGTACGCCTTCAGCATGGTGTTGATCGTGATCAGGTTCGGCGCGAGTTCCAGCGCCAGAAGCTCGTTCAGATACGCCTCTGCCCGCCCGACGTCCTGCTTCCGCGCGCAGATGTTGAGTATCGCGTTGTACGCGTACGTCGACACGGTGCTGTGCTGCTTCATCAGCGCGAGCACTCGCTCGGCGGCATCGAGGCGTCCAAGTCGGTTGCACATCGCCAGCACATTCTTGAAGCTCATGGCATCCACCGAGTTCTGGGCGATCATCTCGTTCAGCGTGTGCAGCGCGGCGTCGAGTCTGTCGGTTGCGATCGTCTCGGGCTGCGTCCCCAGCGCGAAGAGGTAGAGGTTCATCATCTCGACGCCCAGCTCCAGTCCGGCAGCGCCGCACAGCTCGAGGAACCGCTCGATGTCGGCGATCGAGTTGCTCGTGAACACTCGCTCCCACTGCTTGAAGCCCTCCACGCGCGCCAGGATCGCTCGAGCGTCCCCAGCCACGTCCTCGCCGCCCGCGCCGCGCACGCGATCCTCCAGCGCGGCGATGATACCGGCGAACACCTCGCGGAGGCGCGTGGGACTCTGCTTGTCGCTCTTGGTCTGCTCCTTGCGCTTCGCTCGCGTCGAGATCGCGATGTGCGGGTCCTCGAACGACCACGCGACGGGAGGCGCCGCCGCGTTCTTCGCTTCGCACAGCTCGACCAGGCGTGTCGTAGCTGCGTCTGCTTGCTGGTCGTGCTGCTGTCGCTGCTGCGGCGGCCGGGATCGGAGCAGATCTGCGACTCGGGACGCGTTCGTCCAGTCTTCCTGCTGTCGACAAGCGTCGAGCACGGCGTTCAGCACGTCGACTTCGATGTGAACGTGCTGCGTCTTCTCCGCGCGCTCCAGGAAGCCCACTGCGGCGTCGACGTGCCGATCGAAGAGCAGCGCGTGCGTGAGCGTCGAGAGTGTCGTCGCGTCCGGCGTCACGGCGAACTCCTGCATCGCGTCCTCCGCGAACTGCAGCGCTTCCAGCGACCTGTCGCTCGCGCGGCAGAGCACGCGCAGCATGCAGTTGACAGCCTCGACGCTCGGCTCGACACCGTCGCGCAGCATCTCGGCCCAGAACCGGCGCGCCGCGTGCGCGTCACCACCGCGCGAGGCACAGCAGTTGATCGCGTTCGCGTACGCAAACGCGCCAGGCGTTCGACCGGACGCCCGCATGTGCGCGAGCACACGCGTGGCACCTGCGAGGTCGCGCCGCTTGCTGCACGCGACGAGCGCCGTGTTGAAGCTCCGCGCACTCACGCGGTCGCGCGTGCGCATCTCGTCCAGCAGCGCGAGCGCGCGCCGCGAATCGCCGCGCTTCCCCCACGCGAAGAGCAGCGCGTCGTAGTTGTGCGTCCAGATAACCGCGTCCGTCGCACCTGCTGCAGTCGGTGAGGACGCATGCAGCGCGTCGGCGATCTGCGCGGCGCCGCGCACGTCTCGGCGCTCGAGCGCCGCGCGCAGCTGCTGGTTGTAGTACGCGTTGCTGCGGCCGCACTCGAGTCCGAGCGCCGCCAGTCGCTCCCCTGCGCCTGCAGCGGAGGCGGCGGCGGAGGTCGAGAACGAGGTGCGCAGCCAGCGGCGAGTAACTCGGAGCTGCAGCATTGCGCTTGATTGGCGATGACGATGTGCCTTGATTATTGGGAATTGTTCTTGAAATGTGAGATCTAAAACATGAAATTTGGAGATATGCAGGAGATCTTCCCCACAGTTAACAACACCCCGAGCAAGAAGCAGCGAGTAGCAGCAGCATGTCGGCGTCGCAGGCGGAGGAGGAGCGCGCGCAGGTGCTGAGCGCGTACAAAGCCAAAGTGCGCGAGCACCGCGAGATGGAGTCCCGGTGCGTCTCTCTCTCTCTCGCTCGCTCGCTCGTCGCTGTATCTCGGCGTTTGTATGGCGCTCACTCTCGTCCTCCCCCAGCGTCAAGAGCATGCGCGAGAACGTCAAGACGCTCGTGCGCGAGTACAACAAGACGGAGAACGACCTCAAGGCGCTGCAGGTGCGCCTCTCTCTCTCTCTGTGTGTATGCCATGCATCCCATGCCACTCGCCGCCCACCCGCCTCACGCATGCGTCGCCCACCACACGCACCTGCCCGCCCGCAGAGCGTGGGGCAGATCATCGGCGAGGTGCTGCGGCAGCTGGACGACGACCGTTTCATCGTGAAGGCGTCGAGCGGCCCGCGCTACGTGGTGGGTTGTCGCTCCAAGGTGGACAAGAGCAAGCTCAAGGCCGGCACGCGCGTGGCGCTCGACATGACGACGCTCACGATCATGCGCTACCTGCCGCGTGAGGTGGACCCGACGGTGTACCACATGCTCAACGAGGACGCCGGCAACGTGTCGTTCTCGAGCATCGGCGGGCTCAACGAGCAGATCCGCGAGCTGCGCGAGGTGGTTGAGCTGCCGCTCACGAACCCAGAGCTCTTCCTGCGCGTGGGCATCAAGCCGCCCAAGGGCGTGCTGCTCTACGGGCCGCCGGGCACGGGCAAGACGCTGCTCGCGCGCGCGCTCGCGTGCAACATCAACGCAACGTTCCTCAAGGTCGTCGCGAGCGCGATCGTCGACAAGTACATCGGCGAGAGCGCGCGCGTGATCCGCGAGATGTTCGGCTACGCGCGCGACCACCAGCCGTGCGTGATCTTCATGGACGAGATCGACGCGATCGGCGGCAGCCGCTTCTCCGAGGGCACGTCGGCGGACCGCGAGATCCAGCGTACGCTCATGGAGCTGCTCAACCAGCTCGACGGCTTCGACGCGCTCGGGCAGGTCAAGATGGTCATGGCGACGAACCGTCCGGACATCCTCGACCCGGCGCTGCTGCGGCCTGGACGCCTGGACCGCAAGATCGAGATCCCGCTGCCGAACGAAGCCTCGCGCATGGACATCCTCAAGATCCACTCGGGCCCGATCACGAAGAAGGGCGACATCGACTACGAGTCGGTCGTGAAGCTCACGGACGGCTTCAACGGCGCCGACATCCGCAATGTGTGCACCGAGGCCGGGCTCTTCGCGATCCGCGCCGAGCGCGACTACGTGCTGGAAGAGGACTTCATGAAGGCGGCGCGCAAGCTCGGCGAGACGAAGAAGCTCGAGTCCAAGATGGACTACAGCAAGGTCTAAGGCTGAGACCCGACAGCGTGTTGCCCGTCGGCTGCGCGGCTGGCGGGTCGCGGCGACGACAGTCGCTAGCATGAGCGAGGAGAGCGACAGCCAACACGGCAGATCTATTTGAAAAAACACGCTCGTGCGGTCTCCTGACGACGACGAGCACGATGAGCAGCGTGGTGTGCGACCTCGTCGGGCTGCTGCGGGACGTGCACTTCCAACGCTGCCGCCTCATCCTGCAGAGCGTCGCGGTCGAGCACGCGCAGCTGCTCCCACGCGTCCACGGCGTGCAGGAGAACGAGTATCTCGCGCTGCTCGAGACGCACAAGCGCGTGATCCCGAGCACCAAGCACGCCGCGCTCCACCAAGCAGCTCGCCCGTACGTCATCGTGAACGGGGTCACGTTCGCGGGCGGCGAGGAAGGGCTCCTGGCGCTCGTGAGCGAACGCACGCAGCTCTCACGAGACGAGATCCGCGCGGTCGCGGCGTTCGGCGGCGACCGCGATGTGCTCGCGCGCGCCGAGCAGCTCGAACTCGCGGAGGAGGCGCTGCAGGCCAAAGCGGCGGAGGCGGCGCAGCAGGCGCTCTTCTGCGCGCGGCAGCTCGCGGGCAACCCGTTCGTGTTCCTCACGTTCGCCGTGGACGGCGTGCCGCTGCCGCGCGTCGAGCTCGAGCTCTACCACCGCGTGTGTCCGCGCACGTGCAGCAACTTCCTCGCGTTCTGTCGAGGGACAGTGCCGGACGTCGTCGACGAGACGCGCGAGCTCGGCTACAAGGGCTCGGTAGTGCACCGCGTCGTGCACGGCGGGTGGCTCCAGGCGGGCGACGTCGCGGGCGACGGCCGGGGCGATGGCCCGTGCCGCTCGCTCTTCGGCCGCGACTTCGCCGACGAGAGCTTCGCGGTCTCGCACGACGCCACCGGCATCGTGGTGCGCCCCTTGCCGCCGCTAAGAGGCAGGAGGCTGGCGGGAGACGCTGACGCTGTTGCTGTTGCTGTTGCTGTTGCTGGTGGCTGCGGCAGTCGATGGCGAACACGGGGCCGCACACGAACGGCTCGCAGTTCTTCATCACGCTCGCGCCGCAGCCGTGGCTCGACCGCAGCAAAGGTGACGGATGCCCCCTCCGCATATCGCCCTGCTGCTGCTGCGTTCGACGGTGCTGACGAGCGCTCCGTGCTGCTTGCCAGTGGCGTTCGGCCGGGTCGTGAGCGGACTGAACTCGGTGCTGACGATCGGGAAGCTCGAGACGCGTGACGAGCGCCCGTGCGTGCCGTGCACGATCCTCGACTGCGGGGTCATCGAGTCGACCTCCGACTGAGCACGACAGACACGCGAGAGCCATCGAGGACGACGTGGACGACATAACTTACTCGGCAGCTTCCTACCGGAACTTCCTCGGTGCTTGGATCGACGACACGGGTCTGCTCCCGACCTTCAGCTTCCGGTCCACACCGCTTGCAGGTCGCAGCTTGCTGGCGTTAGCGACACCGGAGACGGCAGCGCGCGCACCAAGCTTGTTGGTACCTGAGAGAGTCGGTGGCACTGGCTTGGCAGAGACCGTCTCCACCGGCTCCGCCTTGCTCTCCTTGCGCGCGACCGGATCCTCCTCGTCGCTCTCGGTCGAGTGCACGCTGCTGGTGCTCGCGGTGCTCGACTGCGACGCGGTGCTAAGAGGCTGTGCCGCACGCACGACCTCGTCCTCCGCTGGCAGCTCCACGGAGACCTTCGTGGCGAGGAAAACCGGGAACGCGACGCTCGCCTTCTTCGGCGTCGTGCCAGTCGCTTCGTCGATCTGCTCGCGACACACACATGCTCCAGCGTTAGACAGCAGCACTCGCGCACCCGCACTCCCAGTGAGGACGAAGCGCACCTTTCGCTTCTTCATGTACGTCTCCAGCTCGTGGCGCTGCTGCGTCGCCTCCTGCGTCGATGCCGCGATCACCGCTCCGGCAGACTGCGAGACACTCTCGAACTTGCGCTTCGTCGCACCAGCGTTCGCCCGGAGCTCGGACTGCAGGCTCGCGTGGCCGCTCGATAGAGTCGCTCGGATGTCGTCGTGCTTGGCGATGAACGCGCTCGCAGACGCTTGGCGGTTCTCACTGAGCGCAGCGCTGGAGGCGGAGTGCTTTGCCACGACCGCGAGCAGTTCCTCACTCGCAGTACTCTCGACCTGGCCCAGGTTCTTGATCGACTGCTTCTGCTCGCCCACACTCGCCCTGATGAGCTCGTCGTGGCGAGCGCTGGCATCGTCCGCTCGGGTCCGCATCGCGATGACACCTTCCTGCAGCTTCGCCGAGTGCGCCTCCTGCGCCGCGTTGTGGCTCGAGAGCGCCGTCGTCGACGCCAGGATCTCGCGCTCTACCGCGCTCCGGACGGTCTGCAGCTCGTGCTCCTGCACGGACGCGTTCTGCTCGATGAACAGTGTCTGCTCCTGCAGCTTCTCCGCCTGCGTGGCGACGCACTGGTCGACGTACTGCGTGAGGTGCCGCTTCATCGCGTCCAGCTCCTGCTGCTGCTTCTCGTGCGCATCCTGCAGCGCTGAGACGAGGCTCGTCTTGTTCGCCTGGAGCTGCTTGGTCTGCTCGCCGATGGACGCATCAATCGCCGCCTGCAGCTCCAACAGCTTCTGGCTCTGCTCCGACAGGAACTGCGTCCTCTCCGCTCGCGAGCGGGCGAGCTTCGACTCCACCTCGGTCAGGAACACCGCGTTCTGCTCCTTCGCCGTGCTGAGCTCGCCTGCGATCTTCGCGGCGTGGCTCGCGCTCAGCGCCACGAGCACCTCGATCTCGCGCTGTGCAGCACTGTGCTTCTCGCGAACCGACAGCTCCAGCTCGTCAGCATTCTGCTTGGTCGTCAGCTCCTCCTGCTTGATCTCTCGCTCCTGCTGCTCTTGCCGAGCTGCCGTCAGCCCCTGGAGACTGTCAAGCGCTCGCACCAACTGGTCGACGTCCGCAGAGTGAGCCGACTGCAGCTGCTCGAGGGACTTCGCCACCGCTGAAGCGAGCGCTTCTTGCTCGTCTTGGTGTTGCTGGAGGCGCTGGTGGAAGGCGGCGATCTGCGCTGTCGACGTCGCCGAGAACGAACCCGCCAAGCTGCTGTTCGCTTCGGCGACGACGCGCTTCCGCTCTGCGGGGGTCGCACACAAGAGATCAGATCACCGTGCTCGAACGTCCACACGCGCGCACACACCACACTAAGCACCGCACCGATCTTCTCCATCAGCCGCATCGCCCGCTCCTCGCTATCGCGGAAGAGCGCGGCTGCTCTCTCGCCGTTCGCCAGCAGCACCGTCTCGTTCGACTGGAACGCGCGCAGCTCCAGCTCGGTACTCTGCAGCCTCGCGCTCGTCTGCTCGAGCGTCGCCTGCGTCGTCGCCAGCTCGCTCTGCGTGTCCGCGAGCGAGTCCGCGATCTCCTGCTTGGCCCGCTCGAGCGCTCGCATCTCCTCCTTCTGGTGCTGCACCTCCTCCTCAAGCTCCTTGCACGCGCGGTTGCGCACCTCCATCTCGTCCTCGAGCTCGGCGAGCTGCGCGGCCTGTCCGGCGATGCGCTCCTGCATCTCGGCGAACTGCGCCGGCGGCAGGAAGATCCCGTCCTTGGTGCGCGCGGCCTGGAGCGCGGTGCGCAGTGACTCGATCTCGGTGCCGTACTCCTTCAGGAGCCCGGCCTTGGTCGTCTTCTGGTTCACCTCGGGCTTGTTCTTGATGTTCTTGGCGCGGTACGCGTACTCGAGCGTGCTCATGGTCTCGTCGATGCTGTCGGCGCACGGCGCGAGTGTCGCGATGATGGTCGTCTTGGCGCGGCCGCCGAGCGACTCCTGCAGCAGCCGCGTGAGCTTCGAGTCGCGGTACGGGATGTGCGGGTGGTTGTCCACGAGTGCCGTGATGACGCGGCCGAGCGTGAGCAGGCTCTGGTTGATGCTGCCGGCCTCGCGCGCGCGCGCGTTGCGCGCTCCGGAGCGGCCGATGCACTCGGAGCCGGCGAGGTCGACGAGGTTGAGCTGCCCGGTCTTGAGCAGGTCCTCGCCGCCGGGGTTGTGCTCCTTGCTGTGGACGCGGATGGTGAAGATGCTGTGCGAGCGGCTCGAGTGCTCGTTCATGAGCGTCTCGGCCGTCGCGCGGTTCTTCACGCCGGCCGCGAGCAGCTCATACACGTGGGCCGCGCTCGTGGCCGCGACCTCGAGCAGGTTCTGACAGTACACAAGGCCGCCGCGCTTGGGATCCTCCATGAGGCGCAGCTTCTTGGCCTCCGGCGCGAGTAGGTCCTTGAGCTCCTCGTTGTAGAGCTGCAGAAACGAGACCTTGACGCTGAACTCGGCGGTTCCCGCGCCGCCGCCGGCGTGCAGCGCGTCGAATATATAGCGCACGCAGCGCGGGATGATGCCCGCCATGTCGTCGTCCGGCGCCAGCGCGCCTTGCATCGTGTGGGTCTTGCCCGTGCCCGTCTGCCCGTACGCGAACACCGTGCAGTTGTACCCGGCGAGCGCCGCGTCCACCGCGGGCCGCACGCTCGCCTTGAACACGTCGCTCTGTGTCGAGTACTGGCCGAACACGCGGTCGAACGCGTAGCTGCGCCGCTTGGCGACCGCCACCTCGCTCGAGTTGCTCTTGCAGAGCACCACGGGCGGCCGCCCCGCGGCTTTCTCGCGCTCGTTCAGCGGCCGGCAGCGCACCGCCACCTGCACGTGCGACTCGGCGGGAGTGGTGATCGCCATCGCCTTCGTCGGGGTCGTCGCGGCGAGCGTCGACGCAGACGCCGCCGCGGGAGCCGTCGTCGACGCGCTGCTCATGCTGAGCTCGGAAGAACGGCTTTTATGGCGCGCTTTTTGAATTTTTGGTTCGCACTGTTCGAATTGCGATAGTGACAAAACCCGGTGCGGGTTGTCGAAGCGCCACCGATCTCACAATTGTTCGAGGTGATCAACACTCGAGGTGCGCGAGGGCGATCGACGCGGCCGACGTGGCCAACAAGCCAATCGACCGACCGGCCGACCGACTGCGCCTGCAGCACCAGCGCCATGGTGACGCACAGCAGCAATAGCAAT
>JAASFS010000958.1:0-10145 GCA_023333865.1 Globisporangium perplexum | reverse complement strand
TCAGCTTCCACTGCGTTCTACGACAAAGCGTGTGCAAGTGATCGTAGGGCGGCATCCGTATCCGTCTCCTGTCATGACGCACGCATGCAGGAGATTCACAGCCTTCTCGGAGTTCGGCGACGAGGAGTGAAAGTGATTGACTCTGAGCATCTACAACGCCTGCATCTGCGTCCTGCTTCAACAAGATGCTTCTTGTACTTGGCGTCCCGAGGCTCGAATTGAGTTTCTACAACTGATTCGGTGTGTCTGGACACGGCAGCGGGATGATCGATTTCCTGTTCACATCTCTCGGCAGCGCTTTCCTCATGTCTGTTGGCACCAGCCACAAGTACGACGCCATCGTTAGACCGACACACAATTCGCTTGAGTTGCAGCACGCACTCTAACACTCTCACGCTGAACTTGTCGTACCGAACGCGTCTTCGATGTCGTTCTCATTCGAGTAGTACTTGAGTACACGTCGATACACCGCGTATCCGAGCTTCTCGTACAAGCGGATCCCAGGCGTGTTAGAGACGCGGACAAAGAGATCGACAAAGTAGCCGTCGTATCTGATCGGTATCACCACGTGCACACATGCGCACAGCCAAGTCGAGAGTGAGCAAGTGAGTACGAACGAGTACAGGCTATCACCACCGTAGGTTAGGTTAGATGACGCACAGATGCTCGGAGACGTCGGCGAGGCTGACCATGAGCCTCTCGGCGAGTCCGAGGCGCCGGAACTCGGGTGCGACCGTCAGAACGGACACGTGTCCGTGCCAGTTCTCTCCATGACCTTCGGCTTTGCCCATGACTGTCGCCACACGCAGATGCGCGTCAGCTCAACACTCGCATGCCTTTCAAGATGCCAGAATCACACGCACTGTATCCCATGATGGTCGCGTTCGGGTCCTCCTGCACGAGGAAGTAGTCGGGCCACTTGGAGAGGTACTGGAGGTAGAACGGCATGGCGAACTGCAGAGTCCGGAGTGCGTTCAAGCGTCAGTTCCGTTTACTCCAGGAGCCTCGCTGGCGCAAGGCGAGAGCCTACCGTCTCGGTGAGCACATCCAAGTTGACGGCGTTGAAGCGGAAGAGGTCGTCGCAGCAGAACTTGCGCGTGGCGGTCATCGTGGCGTGTGCTTCTAGTGCGTCACGAAGCCTTCGTCTTCGATGTGTTTGATGCAAACAGATGCTTCGTTTAAGTGCGATATTTTCACTAAGTGCGATGGAGTTCTGACAGGCAAAGTCCGAACTTCGCCTGAACACCACGTACGCTTGGGCCAAGAGTCTTGGTACAGTCCTTGCGGTGCCTGAATACGCGCGTTCGTTCGACTGCAGAACCTCCAGCACCACCGCATCCACGTGCGTGCGCAAAACCGCAAGCACGTACGAGATCGCGTGCATTGCCCCGAGGCAGAACCAATCTCGTCGCAGGTGCTTGCCATTGATCTGAGGAGAAGAGCCACGGATGGTTAGGGTGTGTCCTTGATGCAGCAAGCAGCCGCGCGCGCACCCGGTTCTCTCGCGGTACTTTTACTCGTACGCGCGCTGGTGCTTAGCAGACACTCGGATCCACCCGCGTCGTCAGCAGAGTTGTATCTGACGCTCAGGAGTTGAAGCCAGTTGGTGTCAGCGCCGGCGTCCATGACGTTGGGAGCTTGGTCTAGATGATCACTACAGGATCACCGCAGCGCCATCTTTGTAGCCGTGTTGGTGTCCAGCGGGCGTGCGAGATCGCAAGCAGTCAGATTGCTGTATCTTTCCTCTGATGGCCATGGCTGATGCCGTTGCGTGTGGCACAGGAAGTAGCGACGCCTCAAGGCTGATATCAGCGCGAGCGCGATGCATCGCGCGGAGTCGGAACTCAGCGTATCAGACGTCACAGCCTCCGTCGTATACCGAGGCAGAGGCAGCAGAGAAGAGTCGAAGTCGACGATTGTTGAAAACAAGTCCCATCTAGCCGATCAGCATCAAGATCGCGAGTGAGAGTGTTTCTTGCCTTCGAGCGTGTAGCTGACGGTCTCGACTGCGAACTCTGACAATGGACAGGCAGACGGCCAGACACTGAAGTCGCAATTAAACGTGGATAGCGAGTGCACGCATAGGACCTGCAGTCGTGGACAGTGAACGCCAGTGTATGTCGATATTGAAGACTGTTGTTCTGTTTGGATCTGCTAGCCGTCTCGACACAAACACACGCGGTAGGCGAACGACTTTGTTCGCACTCGCTACGCATGCAGCTTGCAGGAAGAACGAGGTGAACCGTTGCCTCCCAGAAACCTGACACCCGTCACTCGAAACATGGAAGCAGTCTAAGAAGCGAGAGAGGAAAAGTGGACGTGACAAGCAGAGGAGAGTGATGGCGCACATTGCGGACGTCCCGTCATCCACAGTGATGTCTATTGACGCTCACTCACTCTCTTTCTCTTTGCATGAAGACCGAAGTCCATGCCCTGGATTGAAGTGGTCGAGTTCGAGATCACGAAAGAAGACCCTTGCTTAACAGCACTCATCAACAGCGTCGATGTCCCGGTGTCCTCAACACTGCGTCGTGAAGCTGCCTCAAATCGTCGACGACCTTCGCCACGAGCGCTTGCTGCACGTCGGGCCACTTCATGGACTTGGCTTGGACCTCGATCTCCACCGCTGTCTTCAGCGCTCGCCTGCAGACATCCGCCTTGTCTTCGAGGCTCCGCCACTCGGACGAGTCGACTAGCGCCGAGTACCGTAGGCGTGTGCAGTGAGCGAGCGAGAGCGAGAGGGCCTCGACCCGCAGTCCCTCCTTCATCCTCTACACCAGGGAAGACAGAAGGTAAGTCAGTTCCACCCGCGATCTCCGCCTACCGACAGCAAGCTCTTAGCGCGAGCACGTACGATCTTCTTCTTCGCTGCTGTCTGATCGTAGACCCGTTGTCTCTCGATCGGCACGGGGTTGCTGCGTCGAGGCTTCGTGTGCTTGGCTTGGCGCTCGTTCCGCCGTCGGAAGAGCTCGGACTTGCGTGCCGCGACAGTGAGACGCTGGATCCGAGAGCACTGCGTTCGACTCGTCTTCGCGGGCGAAATCGACGCACTCAGGGCGAGCGAAGGCGTCTCGTCGTTGCTGAATCGCGCATCGCTCAGGGATGCGAAGTCGAAGCCCTGGAGGAAGACGGCGACGGCGAGCAGTTCCGGGTCGCTGGTGGGCATACGGGAGCTGAGTGGTCCGATGGTAAGGCGGTGTGGAGAGGGCGGTCGATGCGCTCGGGACCTCAAGACGGGGAATGCGCCGCTCGATCGATCTGGAGGCATGATGTGGCGGGTTAGTCTGTTTGCTCGGATCTGCAGCGCGCGAGGGTCGCGTGGCACTGTCGAGGATGCGCTCGAGGCAGCCAGATCATTCCTTGGCGACTCGAGAAGCTTCGATGCCCTCAGTTCGAGAGTGAGAAGCAGCGATCTCGAGAAAGCGAGTCGAATGTCAGCGAGACGCCGCCTCTCTCTCTCTCTCTCTCTCACACACACACACACAGCAAGGAGAAGGTGAGTCCGGCGAGTGTCCACCGTGCCTTCTGGAGGCTTGAACTCACACACAAGCGAGAGTGCTCTTCAGGCGCATTGGCAACGCCGTCGGCACTTAGGTCGATAGCGAAGTTCAGCACGAGGCGTCTCGGAGATGCGATCACCTCGCCTGCCTACCCTCGGATGATGCTCGCAGTTCGATTTACGAGTGCGAGGGTGAAGAGTGCGCACTAGCTCGCTCGGCGCTCAAAGACGCTGCCCAAAGCTCAAAGACGATGTGCCGTGTCCACATGCGTCGTGCGAGGACTGCACTCGAGCAGGCGTTGCGTCCTAGCGCTTTCAGCTGTAGTTTGCGTTCCTTGTGGTGCTTCTGCAGCCTCCAGCTGTGAGTTGGATCGATCATTCTTTCGTAGAGCTGCATCGTCGACAAGCTGCGATCCAAGCGCAACAAAGACGCCGCCCAGTGGGGATTGGTCGGTTGCCTGGGTTACCGAGCATCGTGTCTCGCAAGTGTTGTTGGCATCTTTGTGGTTCGCTTCGTCCAGTTCGGCCTCGAGATACAAGGCTTCTGCCTTCCGTGTCGACGTGCTCTGAAACCCCAGACACTCACGACAAGTTACTTCGACGACACGAAGCACACAAGATGCCTTGCTGTGAGCAACTGTGGTGCAGTCTTCCTCGGTCGGGCGCTGACGCTCAGGGTGGGGTTTTCATCGACCGCGGTGGCATGTTGTGAAGCGATCTGCAAGGCCAACAAGGTCTGGTGAGTTGTTCCAAGTAAATTATGTCAGAAAAAAAGTAAAACGAGCGAAAAAGGAATCTTTCGTCGCACTAGTTCTGCTTCGTCTGCACCTGCAACCATGGCGCACTACACGAAGGACGGGACGCTCGACATGCGGTACTCGAGTTTCAAGTCAGTGGCGGCGGCGACGTCGACCGCCTCGCCCTTTGTACATGACGGTAGCTACTCGCCGCAGGGGTTCGCAGCTCCTCCCCCAGCACCGACGAGCCAACCGCTCCACTACAAGAAGGACGGAACGCTCGATATGCGGTACAAATCGTCACAGGAAGTGGTGGCCAAGCAGATGCATCAGCTCGACATCGCGTCGACGCCATCGTCCTCGCAGAAGCGCGCGACCTCCCAGCGCAAGAGCGTCATGGGGATCCCTCCGCACGCGCTAGTCACTAGGACGGGGTTCTCGGACCTGCGCACCAGAGCGACCAAGGATTGGGTCCAGGCCGAGGCGAGGACGTGGAACGACGCAACGCCGCTGCCAGAGTGGATCCCGCAGCTCAAGGACTGCTCCCCAGACACGACGAAGAGCGCCACGCGCACGTTCTTCAGTGGCGCACCGTCGCCGCCGCCGCCGCGTCGCGACGACTACTACGCCGAGCGGCTGCAGGACGAGATGTTCCGGCGCCTGGTGGAGCTGGAGCGCCAGCAAACGATCGCCCGGCTCCCCGCGCCAGAACACCTGCGAGACACGGCGGCCATGCGCGACGCACTCGAACAGATACACGACCCTGCCGGCACTGCTGAGACGAGCGTGCCGTCGAGCGTGCGGCAACTCGATTTGGCACGCGACCTCGTCGTCAGGGAGACTGGCGCGCCGCTGGGTCGCGGCAGCTTCGGTGTGGTGCTCCGCGGCACGTGGAGAGGAAGAGTGTCGCGATCAAGCAGCTGCACGCGGCGCAGCTCTCGAAGCGCGACCGAGTGATGCTCTCGAACGAGACGCTGGTGCTCGGCGTGCTGGGAAGCATCCAAACATCGTGCGGTTCTTCGGGTACACGCTGGCGCCGCCAGCGCTCGTGATGGAGTTCGTGCCACGAGGGAGTCTGAGCTTCGTGCTACACTACTACCAGGATCCGCCGGTGGAGACATCGATGACCAACGGTCGCATCAAGTTCAACGCTGCTCGGCATCTTGTACGGCATGACGCCGCTCTACACGTGCGGCGTCACGCATGGCGACCTCAAGCCGCAGAACGTGCTCGTGTCGGAAGACTACCAAGTGAAGATCGCCGACTTTGGACTCGCGACGCTGCGAGCCAAGACGAGCAGCTCGATGTCGTCGCACGTGCTCATTGCCAGCGGAAGCGCTGGAGGGAGTGAGCAGCAAGAAGACGACGTCGACCAGGAAGGAGCGGCGTGCGGCACGGCGGCGTACATGGCTCCCGAGTTGCTGAACCCGCGCGAGATCACGAGCGAGAAGACCGACGTGTACTCTTTCGACGTCCTCATGAACGAGCTCCTGCACGAGGAGGAGCCATACTACGAGAGTCTTCGCCAGTTCGCGGGTAAGGGGCCGTTCGCGGCATGCTCGCAGCTTCGAAGGGCCAGCGTCCGGTGGTGAACGACAAGAAACCCACGTCAGAGCTCAAGCGCTTGATCGTGGTTTACTGGAGTGAGCGTGCGTCGCGGCGTCCGACGTTCGCCCAGATCGCCAAGTATCTCGCCACCTGCAAGGGTGTTTCGAACTCATGTGGGTGAGGCATGGTCGCGAGAATCGAGTCGGGTGACAAAGTCGAGAGGAGAGAAGAGGTATGTTTGTAAGCGGCGCGCTCTCGTGCAGTGACGTATGGATCAACCCGTAGCGAAAGCAGCGGACAGCAAGGTAGTCGTAGTAGTAGTAAATATGTTCGGTCGTTCTCTCGTGCCCATCCGAGTCTGATGGCAACACCCGATCCGACCTTGAACTCCAGTTTCCTAGTTCACACAAGCTGAGGTGACAATATTGTAGGGAGCTAGTTGATGTTCATGGGGTGACCACGATACGCTTGGCGCGTGATCCGGAGTTGTGCGGGAAGTGGTTCGAACAAGCCGTCAGAATCACTCCGATGGACAGAAACTGTTCGCGTCGTTGCTGAAGGGTAGCTTGCGTCGCTTACATTGAGTGTGAAAGCGTGTTACACCGTTGCACGCTTCCTCACTAACGCGATACCAGAAGCCTCCGATACCAAATCAAGGCACCGCGATATCTGGCGCCCGCGATATGACTTGAATCGCAGCGCAATGGCGCTGGAGCAGTGCAAGGTCGCAGTCAGTTTGTCGCTGTCAAGGTCATCGAGCGCGTGGCGGAGAGCTCGCGATTTTCTTCAAATCAGTACCATTACTGAATTTTGTCCCATGGGGACATCCGACTTGAAGAAATCACGAATGCTCAAAGCTCGACACTCGCGCACTTGCTAGCTCCTGCGCACTCCGCTCGCCGACATTGCCCCAGTTCCGGTTGGCGCCGCTTGACAACATCTGCTTGAAGAAGTTGCGGCAACAGACGCGCAATGAGCGCAGCGAAGCAACTCGAACGCGATCTTCGCTGGAACTCGAGCGTGAGTCTCCGGCTGTCTTCGCGCGAGATGGCCGTGTTTCAAAGACGAGAAGACAGCATCAAGACACTTGGCAGCTCTGGAGCAGCCGCGCTGTCGCAGCCTTCGCGACACACTCCGCAGCGTGGCGTCCCCTGTCCGCATTCGCGTCCAGCGCTTGCGGCAGTTGCTCGCGTCCGTATTCGCGGTGTCAACGCGGCCACGATCGAGTTCTCGTTGTAGCGCGAGTTCCTGCGCCGGCGGTTGGTCAGTCCACCAAGCGCCGCGCTCGTGTTTGCACCACTTACCGAGAGTGCCACGAACGCTAGCACCAGTGGAGACGACCGCTACTTCGATCTGGATCCTCGCTTCAATTGTAGCACGAATGCGTGCGCTCTGGTCGACAAGAACAGAACCGTGCAGCCCCACATCGCGGCGTACCGAGAATGCGATGCTCCACTCCAAGTCGCGCTGGACGCTCAGCCCCAAGCTTCGATACTCTATTGCTCAAACTTGACGAGCAGCTCACTCGTGGTCGTGAGCATCGGCGCGCGCATCGAAGGGGAAGAGATCCTGCATGGCAATCTCACGAACGACAAGTCCACATGGGAGATCGCCCAGCTCAAGAATGTGCGCAAGGTGTACTTGCTCACGGTCAACCAGCTTTCGTGGAAGTCGCGGGATCTGACAGAGCTATACGGAGTGAGGTGTGCCATGGGCGAGAACGACACGTGCGACGGTACTCGGTACATGCTCAATTACTCGAAGGGGTCCAAGCGCAAGCACATGCTTCTCAGTAGCAAACGTGTGCCTCTGTACATGCTCGAAGGCACCAGTTATCACTCCGCCATTTGGTCGCCCCGGAAGATCGTCGAACTGCCGACAGTCAACGCCGACATCCTGATTGGGAGAGACCTCACCCTGCCGCGCTGCTTCAACAAGTCCAGTCTGCCTCGCGTCTCAGACTCTGAATGCTCTCGGCATGTGGAGGACTTCGTGCACCACATGGAGATGAACCACCTGTACATTGAGAAGAGTCTGCAGCCGGCATACGCAGCCGCAGTCTTCTTCCTCTTCCAGGACGGCGTCGTGCGCGACGAAGTCGACGCAACGAACCGGAACGACCCAGTCACAGCCACAAATGAGGATACGTCGCTCACCGGCAAGACATCAGTCACGCTCACGCTCCTACGAAACAGGCAGTTGTGGAAGTGCGGCTCTCGATTCCACTGCTGAATGTTGCGCTGACACTTGTTGGCGCTGCACTGCTCTTGACGGTCGTCATCGCGGCCGTAGTGACCAGCGCAAGAAGCGAAGGCAGGCTCGACGGACTTGCGGATGCCCACAATGTTGTGGAGATGCTCGTGGACACAACCAAGTATCCGTCGCTGTTGCTGGAGAAGACATTCTCGAGTACAAGTGGTGGTGACAAAGTCAAAGGGACCGAGATTGGGGAAAGTGGCAGCGGCAACGATGTGGACGTGCAGCCCACCGGTGCTAGGGAGACTAATCAACAGAAAGCGGGCAACGTCGGTGTCGGGTTATCGTCTTCAGTGCCGCTGGACGGTCGGATTCGCGTCCAGCACGCAGTGTTGGTTCACATGGACGCACCCACGAGCGGTGGCGCTGCCGCACGAGGTGCGATCGGAGAACCTTAATCTTAGTTCACGAGTTCTGTTCGCGTGGAGATGAGCGAGTGAGTAACCTCGATAGGCGTAGCAGCAATTATCCGAGGACAATACGATGTTCGCCACGGCACTGGTTCCCTCATATCCGTCTTCGAGATATCGGCAAGGCCAACAAGATTGCTCGTTCGTCGCAAAGCTTGCTTGTGCGCACGAGTTGCTTCCCGAACCGTTCGACCTGTGGCGATCAGCTCCTGACTCGACATGCTAGATCGAGGTTATTGATTTCTACAGCTTGAGGCGCTTCGTAGAACCAATCCCCAGTCTCTCGGTACTGTCGATCGAGACATGGTGCCACAGTTTCGCTTGGATCACAACCAACTGCAGCACAAACAAGAGTCAACCGCACTCGATGAACACGAGCAGTTAACTATCCTCCACCTCAAACTCACGAGCTTCAGGGCACCGCCAGCACCCCCAACTAGAGTCGTGGCAGGCTGCCACAACTGCCACAGGCAGCGAGCTAGCTCGCTGAACAGAGCTCGTTCCACATGAATGGGTTTGCACTTGAATCGGCAACGTGTCGATTTCAAAGTGGACACCTTTTGGGCTTGACGCGCGTTACAACTGTAGTTTCGAGTTCCTTGTCCTCGCGTTTATAAAACACAAGACAGAGTCTGCAGGATCTCGACTCCTGTACGCGTAGCATCTGCGCCTACAAGGTTGCCAACGCACAGTGGACACGAACAATATACCCGAGTAACCCCCACTTCTATCCGAACCCTCGATGCCCTGGCAACTCTGTGAGAGAGTAGCCACACTCGCAACCTACCACTACGTCGGTGTCGCCAATGCTACTTTGAGTTCGCACAACTGGAACTGAGTGGACGCAACTTTCTTCACAAATGTATGCCGCCGATAGACATTATTGTGAGTTGACTTGAAAACATCGCGGGGAGACAACACGACTTCCTCGATGGTTCGAAGCAATTCCTATCTCAAAGTCCAAATCACGTCAGCAACAGCCACCCGCTGCTCCACAACAGTGAACGGTAGTCTTTGCAATTGTGTGCGTTCAGTTCACGGCTACTGTCACCTCCTGGTTCAGTATCTCGTAGTCGGCGATGAGGTGCCACCAAGCGCTCGCATACACAGTCGGCGCCAAGAGCATGGGACACAGTGTACCGTTCGCCAATCTCTATAAGGTACGCCATGACAGCCACATTCTGCATCTGTTCGCTCGCTGACTGCCGAGTGTGCGCGGATCCGTCACAGGACTCGAAAGAGGACTCGAGGTGGAGTGTTCGAGGCCGTCACACCTCGGACCCTGGTGTCTTCAATCAATTGTAATATCTTCGTCCTTTCCCAAAGCAGTTTGCGACAGAACCAGTGCAAATCAACAGGCGATCAGTCTCGTTTTATTCACTATCGCATCCGCCTGTTTCGGAGCAAAGACCACGTGAGACCATCGCCATACTCATCGTCGCCTCGATCTTCCCGACACTCACATGCGTCACTCGCTCGGCCCCTTGCAACTCGTTCCCTCGATCACTCGCGAACTCGCTCGCCACCACCAACTCCTCGGCGAACTCGCCGCCACCATGAAGTTCCCGCTGCCGCCCGACACGTTCCCGCCCGTGGCGCTCTCGGAGTTCGAACAGCGCGAGCTCGAAGCCGTCGCCGCCGCCGTCGTCAAGCGCACGATGCACGAGTACCACGAACACCTGACGCTGGGCGGTG
>JAASFS010000957.1:0-10148 GCA_023333865.1 Globisporangium perplexum | reverse complement strand
GTGCTCTTCAAGTACATGGAGCTCGTCATGGGGGTTCCGTTCTGGATGAACTGTTCGCCAGACTTCCAGAAGCAGCTCATGCTGAGCTTGCGAGTGCGTGTGTACCTCCCGGACGACTTCATCATGCGCCGCGGGGAAGTGGACGACGAGTTCTATATGATCAACCACGGCAGCGTGGAGCTCGAGACGGGTCCTGACAGCTTCGAGCGAGTGATCGGGGAGTCCGCGACTGCGCCATCCAGCACCGACACTGAGCCGCCACTCTCATCCAGCAGCAAGGTTGCTCCCCCAGAGAGGATGAAACGAGGGTTTCGTCGGACCACACGGCGCCGCCGACCTCGCAGACTCCGTTCGCAGACCAGTTGTTCCGCCCTCGACCCCGCCCACTCGACGGCGACAGCGACGCTGTTGTCATCGGCGTCTTGCGACCACTGAAGCCAGCAACATCCGCAGCAGCGCAACCTGCCGCGTCGACCGTGACGGAACCGCCTGATGGATCGCCGACCCCGACGACAGTGCACGCCGCGAACCATCCGCCGCTGTGAGCTATCTCTTCGTTGGTCCCTCCGACCTGAGCGAGCGAGAGCGCGGGGCATCTTGACTCAACTGCAGCCAGCCACATCGGCGACCAGAGCACTCTCGACACCCTGCGGCGCGACACGCCACTAGCTTGACCCACCAGAACTCGTCGTCTTTGTTCGCAGTTCTGTGCCGCCACCAATGGCTCCAGCAGTCAGCTTGACGCCGACGAAGAAGCTGTTGCTCTGTACTCGTCTTCCTCCTCCTCGGCTCTAGTCTTCCGTTCGCTTCCGCCCGAACGACGCGATCTTAGGACCCCTGCGTCGTCCGCTTCTCCGTCGGAACCAGCTTCCCCGTCGCCGGGTCCACGCGGAACTCTTGGTCGTGCAGCCGCGCCAGCCGCTCGTACTCCTCCGCGTCCGGGTGGAAGTGACACACCTGCTCGAACACCGCCGCCTGCATCGCCTCCTTGCTCTCCTTCACGCGCTCGTGCGAGTCGTCGATGCGGCCCTGGAACGTGTCTTCCCGCTGTTCTGCGTTCTCGTAGCGCATCGCGCTCTCGCTGATCGCAGCGCCGTCGATCGCAACGGACCGGAACGCTTCCATCAAATACGGATGCTGCAGTGCCTCCGACGCGGTGATTCGCTTCCTCGGGTCGTACACCAGCAGCTTCTCGAGGAGGTTGAGCGCCAAGAGGTTCGCGTTCGGGTACAGGTCGGTGAACGGGATCTTGGAGCGCCGACGCTGCCGCTGCAACCACTTCTGCGCCGCTTCCTTGTGAACGCGCGAGATGTACGCCAGGTCCGGCGTGCCGAGCACGTTGAAGATCTTGTTTAGCTGGTTCGTGGTGCTCGAGCCAGGAAACAGCGGCTTCCGACCTAGCAGCTCGGCCAGGATGCAGCCTGCTGACCACAGGTCGGACGGCTTGTCGTAGCGACACCCGTCCAACAAGATCTCCGGCGCGCGGTACCAGCGCGTGACGACGTACTCGGTTAGCTCGACAAACGCTTCAGACTGGGACGCTCCTTGCACCACCTTCGCCTGGGCGTAGTCCACGTAGCGCGCGAGGCCGAGGTCACACACTTTGAGCTCGCACGTGCTCGTCACGAGGATGTTCGACGGCTTCAGGTCGCGGTGCAGAATGTCGGCCGAGTGCAAGTACGCCATCCCGCGCAGGATTTGCCGCATGAAGTGCGCGACGTGCTCATCCGTGAGTGTCTGTGTCGAGTGGATCACGCGGTGGAGATCCGTCTCCATCAAGTCCGTCACCAGGTAGATGTCTTCGAGGTACGCGAGGCGCTCCGGTCGAAGCACGTCGTACAGCCGGATGAGGTTCGGGTGCGAAAGCTGGCGCAGCAAGCACAGCTCGCGCAGGATGCGTTTTGTGTCCGGCAGATCCGCGAACGCATTCGTGATCTTCTTGATCGCGACAGTCGTGCCGGAGTCGACGTCGCTCGCGGCGATTACCTCGCCGTATGTTCCGGCTCCGACGACCTTGATGAGATGGTACTTCTTCGGCACGTCGAAGACCGTCTTCTTGCCGGAGAATACGTGGTTGTCACGCGCGAGCCGCTTGAGCTGCCCCTCGACCTCGCTCTCCTGCGGATTGCCGCCACTGTAGCCGTCTTGGGACTCGGCATCAAGCGGCTTCGGCGGCGATCGGACCGACGACTGCACCACAAACCCGCCGCCGTTGCCTTCGACTCGTCGCTGTCCGAGGATGTCTTGCCGATCCGACCGGAGAAATTCACGCAGCAGGTCGGCGGACATGCTCTGGATGAGTGTCTGGTCGCTATTGATCCGCCGGAGGTCCGACTTGCCCAACTCCTCGCTCGAGCCGAGGCTGTGGCGCTTGCCTTGGATCTTCGGGTTGTTCAGGCACTCAGCCGACGCAATCGTCGGGGCGAAGATCACGCCGACCTGGACCCGGCCGCGAAACACTGTCGGCGGTGCCCACGACTCCTTGCAGTCGTTGTACTGGTCGCACAGGTTGTGCCATCGCGGCAGCGCGCCGTTCGCCTTCGCGTCCGCAGAGCCGTTGAAGAGCGACAGGTGCGGCGTGAGGTTGATCTTGCACACGCCGATGATCTCGTCTGGAAGCATGAACCGACTCTGGAACACCTCGAGCTTCAGGAAGTACGTGAACCCTCGCGCGCAGCCGGGGAACTCCAGCCTGAGGTTGCTTGCCCACTGCGGGTTCAAGCAGCCGACAGATCCGCCGGCTGCTGCTGTTGGATCCACTTCGAGTGTGGACTTGCACATGTGCGTCACGCAGCCGCTAGGGTCTCCGTACGGCGCGAAGCTCCGCTCTCCCGAGATGCCAGTCGCTCGCTTGAAGCCTCGGAACAGCCGCGTCCCCTTCGACGGCCTCCGCCTCTCAGAACCCGACGACGCAGCGTTCGCCTTGGACGTGTCCTCGGACTTGAGCCCGCCGCTGCCGTTGAAGTCGAGGCCGTCCAGAGAGCGCTCTTGGTGGGTACCTTCTTTCAGGATGCAGCGAACGTACACCGGGTACACCTTCTTCCCGTTGCTCTTTTGCTGCGTCAATGCGCCAGGGATGCTTGAATGCGCACTTGATCCGTTCGCCCCACCGTTGTGCTGTTCCACTGGGTGCAGCTGCAGCGCGCGGAGGATCTGGACGTAGAACATGCCAGGAGGAATCGAGTGCGAGATCGCTGACGCTTCTCCTGGGAGCACGAGGCGGATGTTCTCGCCGCGCGCCGCGTCGTCGAACGCGACGGAGAGCGCGACGGAGTCGCCGTTCATGTGCCAGCGGACCAGCCGGTCCTTGTGGTCCAGCCACAGCTCGTGCACGAAGAGCTGCGTGATTCGCCGCCCGCCGTGGTTCAGCAGGTGGAACGTCTCCTTCCCGGTCACCACGAGCCGCTTTTCCCACGCGGGCGTCGGCGTGCTCGAGCTCAGCGGCTGAGACTGGACGCTCCCGCGTCTGCTCGGCACAGGCGACGCTGCGTACGAGTTGTCGTCCGGTGGTGGCGCAGCACTCGCGTCCATTGCCGCGCTGTCTCCGAAGGCGTCGACGCAGTCAGCGTCGCCGCGCACGAGTTCCATCACCTCGACCATGTCGAAGTTCTCCACCTCGACGCTCTCGAGCAGCGTCGAGATGAAGAGCAGCACGCCGTCGTAGCGCCGGTACTGTCCCCAGAACGGCACGATGGGCGGGAAGTTGGATGTCACGATCACGTCCGGGTGGATGCTCTGGAACAGCAGCGGGAAGTCACTGAGGTGCTGGCAGAGCAACGCGCCGAGCAAGCGGTAGAACTTGGGGACGTCCAGTGGCTGTGAGCCGAACGCCACGTGCGGCGGACTCGACTCGGGGGCCTTCGTGATCGCGACCTGAGAGGCACAAGGAGACAAGCGCGTGAGTACACTTGGGGGTACACTCGGGTGTACACATGGGAGCACACTCAGGAGTACACTCAGAGGAGAGCTCCCGCGAAGCCCCAGAACGCGTACCTTGATCGCGCGCTTCCACTGCTCCTTCTCGAAGGCCGTGCGTGAGCTTAGGTGGCTCGTGCGGTGGCCCTCGGTGAGCACGCGGAAGCCGTTCGGCTTGCCGCCGCAGCTGTCGTCCTCGACGCCCTGGATCTGGATGCGGCCCATGAGCTTGGCGTTCGCGACGAAGTCCTCGCGCGATTCGTAGTGCGCGAGCGTGTCGCCCTCAAGCACACAGTAGGCCGCGCGCCAGCTCGCCAGTAGGTCGCTCTTGCGGTTCAGGTAGCCTTCGAACGCGATGCCGGCGCCGCTGCGGTAGCGCAGCGTGTGCGACCGCGCGCGCGTCGCGAGCGTGCGCGGTGGGGTCCCCGGCTCGCCTGCCGCCTGCTGCGGTGTATGGCGCTTTGTATGCTGCGCGCTGCCCGGCTCCTCGAGGAAGACGGCGCTCAAGTCGCCCGGCCGCCGCGCGTGCGGGCGGCGCGGCGCCGCGCCGGGCTGCAGGCGCTGCTGCAGCAGCCCCAGGAACGCGTTCATGCGCGCGCGCTCGATAGGGTCCGTGGAGCGCACGGCGATCGCCACCTGGTCCGATGCGCGCAGCTGCTCGAGGCGCACGAGCAGCACGGTGCGCAGCGCCGCGCGCGTGTCCGCGACGCTCGCGTAGCCGTCCACCGTCAGCTGCGCGTCGCCGCCGCCATCATCACCGCCGTCATCCTCAAATACCACGACGTCGTCGCCGAGCGCGCGCAGCAGCCGCGCGCGGAAGTTGTCGGCCGCCGGGTCGCCGCCCTCGCCGGTGGGCGACGCCGCCGTGAACGAGCAGCTGGACGCGAGCTGCAGCGGCGCCGTGGCCCAGAGGTTCCGGAAGAGCGCGCGCGACATCCACGGCGTCTCCACGCGCTCCGGTAGCAGCGCGAGCGCGTCCAGCAGCTCGTCGCCCTCGAGCGTCAGGTTGCTCTCGCGGCGCCCGAGGCTGCCGCGCGCCGCCGCCGCCGCCGCCGCTGTCGACGAGCTGCTCATTGTTGAGCTTGAGCTTAGTGAATGTGTGCGGTTGTAAAAACCAGGATGGTGAGGAAGCGAGCGTGAAGAAAAGAAGGGAGCAAACTATTTGGCTTTATTGCGAAGCGATCATGTATCTCTTTTAAACGCCACGAGATGAGCGGCTTATTTGCATTTATTACGGCTACAAGCATGTAAAAGCTTGATATTCTGATTTGAATTGTCTCCTTTTTCGGACATTGTCGTGGGAAACATACTGCGGAATGTCTGTCCACCTTGCTCTCGTACCGCCTCGTGATGATGGGCTTGGCCACGCACTCTGCCTTCCGCCGCCGACGTGCTCTTGCGCAGCGTCACTAGCGCCGACGACACCTCCGCGCCGCCACGAAGACGCCGACATCCATGGCGACCACACGGCACGCAGCCCCGGACCTGCAAGGCGATAGCGTATCACCAGCAGCTCACGACGACGTCGGCGAGCGCGTCAACCGCTCGGAGAACAAGTCGCTGCTGCACGACGCCGTGCACCGCCTGCAGATGTACGCACCGCCGATCGAGCGCGTGCGCACGGTGCTCGACGACTTCCAGGACTTCATCCAGCAGGGCAACATGATCGACCTCGCGATCGGCCTCATCCTCGGCAAGGCGTTCACCGACATCCTCAACTCCTTCGTACTCGACATCCTCTCGCCGATTATCAGCCTCTTCTCCGGTACAGTGCGCTGCTTGGTTGCTGCTGCTGTTGCTTCGGCGCGGCCACTCAAGGGTGGCGAACATGCGTGCATGCTGATGCTCTGTCTGCACGCGGCCGGTAGAGCGTAGCATCGCGAACTATTTCTTCGTCGCGCGGTGTCCGGCGAGCGTGCCGCGCTGCACCGACACGACGTGGGAGACGTGGAAGCAAGGTGCGTCCGTTGATGCCGCGTTGGGGCTCGCTCGGGGCGTTCGAACCCACACCCACCTCCTTGCTCGGCTGCAGCACGCGACGCCGGCGCGATCACGATCAACTACGGCCTCTTCCTCGAGAACGTCGTCAACTTCGTCATCAACGCCATCTTTCTCTTCGTCGCGATCAAGAAGTGTGCGTCTCACTCGCGGCCGCCAGTGGCAGTGTGCTCTGGTTGCGTGCTGCAGAACTACAGAACTGACGCGCGACACTCGTGCCTGCTGCAGTCTTCGAGGTCGTGTTCCAGCGCAACGTGAACGTGAAGAAGCAGTGTCCGTTCTGCAAGGAGTTCATCAAAGGTGCCGCGACTGTGTGCAAAGAGTGCGGCTCTAAGCTCTAGGAGAGGACTGTCTGCTGCAGCCAGACGCTTCTGAGTTGCGAAGGCAGACGACGGTCGTGAGTTACTTCGTTGTTCTACACCTGCGTAGAATGTCGGCCGGCACGAACCAGGGCGTCAACGGGAGTCTGTGGTGCTACTACCGGTTAGAGCAGGTGAGATCAGGCGAGAGGAGGTGGAGTGGGGAAACCAGTTCGATCGGACTTCTTCGTCAACTCTGAAGCCAAGCTGGAGATCTCGAGGACGGGCTTGCTGCTATCAGCTGCACATCTTCACTCGGCTTGCCAGCTGAGAGCTTCATGTAAGAGCTTCAGCACGACGTCGTTCGCTCCTCGCTCTCCTGCCCACAGCTCGAGGGCTTGCAGCGCCTGGAGCAGACAGTCAAACAAACAGGTTATGAGCCCCAGTCAGCCAACTCCAAACGAGAGCGAGATCCAAGATTCCACTCCACGTCTCGCACCGCAAGCGCAGGGCGGCGGCGTGGCGAGATGAGCACTAGCAGCAGCACCAGCAGCGCTTCCTCCAAATGCCGCGTCCACACAAGCGCCGAGATCACGCGTCGATGGCTCTGCGCACATCGAGAAACGGATCACGAGTCACATGTCAGAGCTTGTCCATCAAACTCGGACACTGGGCTCCACAGCAGACACTTCAGGACTCACATCGGCACGGATGCAGTCGCGGGTGCTCAGGATCGCCTCAAGGAGGTGCGGGATGTTCGCACGATCAATACCGTGCAGCCACGAAGCAAGAACAGGCGCGACCTGCTCCATGATACACCACCACCGACGTGTACCACGCACATATGTGATCTCAGGCACTCAACGACTCACACCTCAGAACGCGCGCACCGCGCCGCAGTCCACGGTCGAGCTGATAGCAACAGCTTACCTGGTCGCGACTCGCGCTTGAAGGAAATGAGAAGTGCGCGCCGCGCCTCACCAAGAGCGTCATGGTGCGGAGGCTGCACCTGATGACTGCAGCGAGTGTCAGCGGCGACCGCCGGTTCTGTGTTGCAGGCAGCAGATACGGACAGTAGCATCACGCCGAGCAGAACCGCAGTCAGGTTCTCAGGGTGCGTCGCGTCACCTCGCATGAGTGCTGTAGACGACGGTAGCCGGACAACCCCCACCACCACCACTCGAGGACGCACCCGGTCACAGAGGTTGATGTCTGCGTGGTGCCTCGCAAGCAAGTCGATCTGTCTGATCCCACTGTCTCGTCTCTCCCTCAGAGCAGGCGGTTCGTAGCCGCGCTCGGAACGGTCATGTGGGCGATCCAGTTGTTGTAGCTGTTGCTGCTGGCGAATGTGGTGGCCGTGATGGTAGGCTTGGTGCTCTCTATGGTTACCGTGGTGATCACTTCGGTGTGGTTGGTGCTGCTGAAGCTCGGCGTGGCGTTGGTGCTCGTCGCGATCGTGGCGCTCTTGATGCCGACTCTGCTGCACCTCGTCTGTCGCCTGGCGTAGCGGACCTTGCTCTGGCTCAGGCTCTTGCTGCTCGACACCCTCCTGTCCCTCTTGAACCAGCCCGAAGAGATCCCACTGCGGTTGCAGCACAGGGGCGTGTTCTCGTTCGTGGCGCTCGCGCTCCTGCAGCTTTCGCTCGTCCTGCAAGCAGTTCACGACCGCAATGTGATACAGCGAGAAGCCGTCGCTCTCGACGGCGTCGCTTCTGTCGTCACCGCGGCACGCGTTCTCGTCGGCTCCATGCTCGAGCAGGAACCCCGCCATTGCTCCGTCTCGCTGCGCAAACGCGCGGTGCAGTGGCGTCTGCCCGGTCGAGTAGAGGTCGCGGAAGTCGATGTGCGCGCCGTTCGCGAGCAGCACGCGAGCGCTCTCGATGGCACCGTGCTGGACCGCTGTGTGGAGTAAGCGGCTGTACACCTGTCAGCAGCACGTCGAGTGACGGACCGAAAGAGTGAGCCACAGTGTGGATAACGCGCGACACCACCCAACTTCACACGAAGCCGAGCAGAGCGTACCGACACTCGAGAGCCGCCGTTCGCGAACATACGCTCCGCCACGCTTGACATCAGTAGTGCCACCGTATCCGGAAAGTCCGAGCGCATCGCCGCGTACAACGCGCGCTCCTTGGAGTGTCAGCACATCAAGATGTAGCAAGATGCACACGCCGAGCTTGAGTGAGTCTGACCCACAGGCTCGTATGCAAGCTCAGCGCGACAAGTTCGTGCAATGGCACGATAAGACACGCACGCACCCCAGCAGCATCAACCAAGTCTGGCGCTCGAGCGATCAGCTCCGCCACCACGTCCGTGAACCCGCGCTCCGCTGCCACTTCCAATAGTGTTCGGCCGGTCGCGTCGCGGTCACGTATATCAGCGTGTCGATCGAGCAGCAGACGAACGTGCTTGATGAACCCTTCGTTGACCGCCAGCAGTAGAGCGGTCTCGCCGACCTGGAGTGTCACCGCGGTTCCCAAGCGCGTTGACGACGATGAGCCGGCACGACACAGGTGAGTCAAAGCAGTAGCGACTCGAGAGACGAACAGCTCCACTGCTGCACTCACCCGACTGCGGTGGTGCACGTTGGCACCTCGCGCGAGCAGCGCCTCAAAGATGCTCGTGTCGATCTTGTCGAAGCTGGAGCGATCCTTCACAGCCTTGTGCTTGTACTGGATCTGCCAACAGAGTCCGTCGAGCCCGGTCGGCGAAGCAGAGCGCCGAACGTACGACTCGTTAGGAACGATCTCTATGCACACGAGCTGCATGCATCCACGTCCAGCACTCGCACACAATAGCGCAGCATGAACATACCGCGAGTTCAGCGCGGCTGCCAGTAGCGCTGGAGCGGGGCAAGATCTGCGAGCGCATCTGTTGGATGGCCGCGCGCACGACGTCGAGCAGGAGCGGCGTGAGCCCGTGCTCATCTGGGAGCTCGGTGTCCGCACCGCCGACCGCCAAGAGCCACTGGACGCCGGCGAGGTTGCTTCGCCACACACATGTCTGGAGCGCAGTCCTCTAATGCGTCAAGAGAATGGAGACAGGTGAGTCGCCGTGCACGCTAAGACACACACAAACCAACCAGCAACGCAGCAAGACTCACGCCTCTCGACGACACCGCGTTGACGAGCGGCGGGTGTCGATCGAGGAGCCGCTCCATGGCCCCGATGTGCCCTCTCTCCGCCGCCGCGAACCACGCGCCGCTCAGCTCGTCTCCCGCCTCCGCCATGACTCAGTTCGCTCTCGTGAGGTCTCGTGAGGTCTCGTGAAGTCTAGGAATGAATCCGTAGCTGCATTCGCGGCTCGCACATAAAGAGCGCGCTCCATCAGGTTAGGATGTGTACCACCCACAGAGCCAACTCACCCCCACGGTACGCCGCACGACCCGCGAACGGTCTGGGGTCGCCACTTGACAGATTCCTGCGAGCCCGAGCAGCGTCCCCCAGAAGCAGCGCGCGCCTGCCTCTAGCAGGGTTCCGAGACATCACCACCGTATCGAGACGTGACTATCGTCTATCGAGCAATACAACTAGAAACCAAGTACCAGAAAAACAAGAAGTTGATGGTGGCTGCCACTTCTCCACCCATGACACAGCACCTCGAGTGAAGACACCGCCGGCGTCCACAACCACCGCGCGCAGAAGCGGGCAGGCACCTCCGAGCAGCCAGGCGGCTGTCGCCGCGCGCTCCGCGAACCGCGTCGAGCGCCGTCTTCCTGGAGGAGCCGCGCAGTGTGTAGTAGCAACAACAGCAGCAGCGCCGGTAGACGGGCCAGGAGACATCGCAAGGACGTCGACGGCGGCGCGCGTGCTCCGGATCGCCATGCAGGCACTGAGCAGCGGGTCGCTGCCGCCGCTCCCGACGCTGCTGCCTCCCGCGCCACGGAAAACGAGGTCAGCAGTATCGCTCGGTCCGCACTCGCGGACAGCGACGTCG
>JAASFS010000956.1:0-10149 GCA_023333865.1 Globisporangium perplexum | reverse complement strand
CGTTGAACTCTCCATCACAGAAGAAGGTCGAGTTCTCGAAGGAATCGATCGCTGAAGACACGACAGCTACGCCGCCACCCGATTCGCGATGACTTCGGTGTCCTCGGATCTCCCGCCCTGTGTCTCCAGATGCACGCTGTCATCACTTAGGTTAGAGTACTGAAGGTCACATGAGCACATCAGGTCGGGCAATAATAGTGTGTGCATGGTGAAGTCGCGCGTTCCTCCGTTCGTGCCAGAGATGGTCTTGCCCTGCTTGCTGCGTGTTGGCGTTGCTTGTTGGTCGCAGTTTTGTGTCTAGAACATGGCGTACCGGTCCGCCATTGTCTTGCTGCATGCGAGCGCGGCATCTTGGTGGGCTTCATCG
The DNA here is from genome assembly GCA_023333865.1 of Globisporangium perplexum. Classification (NCBI taxonomy): domain Eukaryota; phylum Oomycota; class Peronosporomycetes; order Pythiales; family Pythiaceae; genus Globisporangium; species Globisporangium perplexum. The sequence goes on along the minus strand of JAASFS010000956.1, from coordinate 9,782 downwards.
GAGACCTGATGCACTGCTGCTGCTGCTTGGTCTTGATATTCAGGAAGATCGCGAGCGGGTTCGCCGGACAAGAGTCGATGTTGCGCAGTTCGCATACTACGCGTTGTATCTGATGTCCCGCGAGATCACGCAGCTGTCTCGACTTCAGCGTGTACCGTCGTTCGACGCGGTGTAGTTCCAGTTCTAGGCGCAGACCAAGGCGTGCTCCCACGTGCGCAGTGTCGATCAGCAGACATGGCATCAAGCGGCTTGCTTCACATGGATCGAGGATCTACGTTCACCACGTCCTACCTTCCTGTTTGATTATGAGCCCAACTGTGCGATCGGTTTAACATTTTTCTAAAATTACATATCTATCGCATCATCCTCGTACTTAGTGCGAACTGACAAGCGTGCGGCTTGGATCGCTATTGGCGCTCACTTCGGATCTCGCACGCTCCGCGCCACAAGCTCCGCGCCTCCTTCTTCACGGCTCCCTCCACACGCACGCACGCGCCTCGCCCTCGCCACCGTTCCGCCCAGTTGAGATGATGATGCAGCGCGCCATGTCGACCGCCAAGGCGGCTGCCTCCGCCTCCGCCACCGCGCGCCGCGGCATCGCGACCGTGAAGCTGCCGGACCTGCCGTACGACTTCGGCGCGCTCGAGCCCGTGATCTCGGGCGAGATCATGCAGCTGCACCACCAAAAGCACCACCAGGCGTACGTGACCAACTACAACGCGGCGCTCGAGCAGTTCGCCGAGGCGGAGCACAAGCAGGACCACGCGAAGCTAATCGCGCTTCAGCCGGCGCTGCGCTTCAACGGTGGCGGCCACATCAACCACTCGATCTTCTGGACGAACCTCGCGCCCGTGAGTGCCGGCGGCGGCGGCGAACCCGACGGTGCGCTGCGCGCGGCCATCGAGGCGGAGTTCGGCGACTTCGAGGCGTTCAAGAAGAGCTTCTCGAGCAAGACTGCTGCCGTGCAGGGCTCTGGCTGGGGCTGGCTCGGCTACTCGCCCGAGACCAAGCGCGTGCAAATCGCGACGCTCGCGAACCAGGACCCGCTCTCGACGGTCGGGCTCGTCCCGCTGCTCGGGTGCGTTGTGGCTTTGTGGCTTGTGATGGTGCTATGGTGGTTCGTGGTGGGCGGCTCTTGATCTGACGGTTGGCACATCACACTCTGGCAGTGTGGACGTCTGGGAACACGCGTACTACCTGCAGTACAAGAACGTCCGCCCGGACTACCTGAGCGCGATCTGGAAGGTCGTGAACTGGAAGAACGTCGAGGAGCGCTACCTCGCGGCCAAGAAGTAGGTCGCGCCGTCAACTTCCGAGCGCGCGCGCCATGTGTCCGACGGAGCGCGAGGCGCCGCTGAGCGACCTCTGCGATTGCACGAGCAGCATCTGCAGCACTACCCCCGTAGCTTGTCTCGCGTCGAATGAACAGACCTCTCTGTCTTCGCATCGCATGATGCCCGCGATCTCTTCTTGAAGCTCTGAGGTGTCCCTTGTATTATTCACTATCAGACATTGTACCAGCGCTCTCCCTTATATTATTCACTATCCGAATCCCAGCGCTACGACGCTTTCGCACACCATGGAGGCGCCGGCGCTCGAGCGCACGTTCCGCGGGCACAAGGCGGCGGTCGCCAGCGTGAGCTTCCATCCGCTGCACGCGCAGCAGCTGGCGTCGGGCGGCGCGGACGGCGTCGTGATGGTCTGGAACTTCCGCCCGCAGCTGCGCGCGTTCCGCTTCGCCGGCCACGGCGGCGCGGTGCTCGACGTGCGCTTCTCGCCGCAGGGCGAGCTGCTGGCGTCCGCGTCGCAGGACCGCACCGTGCGGCTCTGGACGCCGAGCGTGCGTGGCGAGTCCGTGGTGCTCAAGGCGCACGCCGGCGCCGTGCGCAGCGTGAGCTTCTCGGCGTGCGGGCGATCGCTGCTCACGGCGTCGGACGACCGGTCCGTGAAGGTCTGGGCGCTGCCCACGCGGCGCTTCCAGTGCTCGCTCTCGGGCCACAGCAACTGGGTGCGCTGCGCGCGCTTCAGCGCCGACGCGAGTCGCGTGGCGTCTGCGAGCGACGACAAGACGGTGAAGCTCTGGGACACAGAGAAGCGTGTGTGCGTGCAGACGTTCTACGAGCACGCGGGCGTCGTCAACTGCGTGCAGTTCCACCCGCGCGACGCCGGCAGCGGTGGCAGCGTGCTGGCGTCCGGCAGCTTCGACCGCAGCGTCAACGTCTGGGACGCGCGCGCCGGCCGCCTCGTGCAGCACTACAAGGCGCACGACGCGAGCGTCTCGAGCGTCCACTTCCACCCGAGCGGCCACTACCTCGTGTCCGCGTCGCTCGACAGCACCCTCAAGATCTGGGACGTGCGCGAGGGCCAGCTGCTCTACACGCTGCACGGCCACGACGGCGCGGTCGCCAGCGCCGAGTTCAGCCACGACGGCGCGCTGCTCGCCTCCGGCTCGAGCGACTCGGTTGTCATGGTCTGGCAGGCCGAGCTCGACCGGTACCTGCGCGCGGATGCCCACACGGTCGTGCCTGCGACGGCCGCGAACGGCGTGGCGGCCAGGAAGCCGGCGCGGATCTCGACGGCGTCAGCGTCGATGTCGGCGTCGGCGTCGCCGGTGGCCGGCACGAGCTCCTCCGGCAGACCCAAGACGCCTCTGCGCGAAGACGGCTCCGCGCTGCTGTCCATGTCGCCGCCGCCGACGCCGGTGCCAGCGCCGGCGCCGACGCAGAAGCCGCAGCACCCGAGTGCGACCGCGTCGCTCTACGAACTCCGGACGTCCAGCGAGTCCGGTGTGTCGCCGAAGGCCACGTCAGCGGCACCGGCAGCTCGGGCGGAGTCTGCCGGCGCGGTCAACGGAGGACGTGCCGGGACGCACACCGAGGCGGCTCCGTTGGCGGCGAGTGGCACGGCCGCCACGCTGCAGCACATCGTCGGGCAGCTGGAGATCATCACGCGCACGCTGACGGTGCTGGAAGAGCGCATCTCGCTGAACGAAGACCGCATCGCGGACGTCACCCGCATGCAGAAGGAGCTGCTCCAGCGTCAGCGCCAGCAGCAGCCGGCGCGCAGACCCTTCGAGCAGTTCGACGCGTAGGCAGGGCAGACGCACGCTCACGGCGCCGTATTTATCAAGAGCAAGCGCCGCGGCCACACGTGTGTGTTGGTGTGTGTTGGTGTGTGTGCGGTGAGCAGTCGTCTGCTGTTGCGGCACGTGGCGCGTCGTGTCGAGAGCAGCAGCCGCCGCATGTCCGCGTGGGAAGAAGCGTTCGACGGCGCCTCGCAGCGCTTGTACTACTTCAACCGCAGGTACGTGCGCTCGACGGGGGCGGCGATCTACTCGGCTCTCACGCCGCCGCGACGCGCAGCACCGGAGAGACGTCGTGGACTCCGCCGGGAGCGCCGACGAGCGAGGCCGCGGACAATGACAGCGCCAGCAGCAGCGCGTCCTCCTGGCGGCAGGCATTCGATGAAGCCTCGCAAACCGTGTACTACTACAACGTCCTCACGGGCGACACGGCGTGGACACTACCGGAAGAACCGCAGGAGCCGGACGCGGATCTCTCATACCTCGCGTTCGCCGTCGTGCGCCTGCAGTCGGTCTTCCGCGGCGCGCGCGACCGGCGCCGCGTCGCGCGGCTCGTAAAGGCGCAGTTCCGGATCACGCGGGACCCGGAGACGGCGCAGACGCTGTACACGAATCTCGCGGCGAACACGTCGTCGTGGCGCAAGCCGGCGCTGTTCGCGACGCTCGGCATCAGCGACCGCGAGAGCGACGACGACGACGACGCGGACTTCGACGCATTCCGGATGGAAGCCGAGGAGAACGACGGCGACACCGGCGACGACGACGATCTCGACGACAACAACTGCGACGAAGGCGGAAGCGATGTTGACGGCGGCGGGAAAGCGAGGAAGAAGCGCCAGTTGCCTCGCTCCAAGGCGCAGGAGCGCGTGGACGAGGCGGAGGACGCCGGCGCGGACGGCACGGAGCTCGACCTAAGTGCCTTGGACGCCTGGAAGCTGTCGTCGCGGATCTGGAACCTGCAGCACCTGAAGAAGCTCGCGGTGCCGAAGAACCAGCTCGCGCGGATCCCGTCGGGGATCCAGGACCTCGTCCGCCTCGAAGAGCTCGACGTGAGCTTCAACCTGCTCACGCGCCTGCCGTCGTGTCTGCAGACGACGACGACGCTCACAGCGCTCAATGCCTCGAACAACCGCATCCAGTCGTTCTCGCCCAAGCTCTGGAAACTGCGCGCGCTGCGGCGGCTCGACCTGAGCCACAACCGCCTCGCGGAGCTGCCGTACGTCGAGGGCGACCTCAAGCTGCTGCGCGAGACGCGCGAGTGGCAGGTGGGCATCGGGCTGCTCACGGAGCTCCGGTCGCTCATGCTCAATCACAACATGCTCTCGGCGCTGCCCAAGTCGATCGCCCGGTGCGCCGCGCTCGAGTTCCTCAACCTCTCGAACAACAACATCGGCGCGCTGAGCGACGAGATTGGCGACCTCGAGTCGCTCCAGTGCCTCTACCTCCACAAGAACGCGCTCGCGGCGCTGCCGGACTCGGTCGGGAGCTTGCGCAGACTCGAGATCCTCGAAGCCAAGGAGAACCGCTTGACGAGCATCCCGGAGACCGTGGGGGACATGCAGAGTCTCCAGCAGCTCGGACTCTCGAGCAATCAGCTCACGCACCTGCCCGAAGAGCTCGGCGCGCTCCACCGACTCAGCCGCTTCGACCTGGACCACAACCCGAACCTCGTGACGCTCGACGTGCTCTTCCGGAGACTCCCGGCCATTCGCGTGTTCTCGGCGAACGCGTGTGGCCTCGTCCGCTTCGAGACGCTCGCATTCCTCACCGATTCGCCGGTGCGCGCGCTGCAGCTGAGCCAGAACGCGCTGCTCGACTTCCCCGTCATCTTCGCCAAGTCCGTGATGCAGCACACGCTCGAGGAGCTCGTGCTGCGCCGCAACAACCTCGTCGAGTTCCCCGTCGAGGTCGCACGCTTCTGCGTCGAGCTTCGCTCGATCGATGTCTCGAGCAACAAGCTCCGCAGCCTCCCGCCGGAGATCCGACACCTCGTGAACCTCGAGGTCTTGCACCTGAGCCAGAACGAGCTGGAGATGCTCCCGGACGAGCTCACACTGCTCGCGCAGCTCCGCGAGCTCAAGTGCGACCACAACCGGCTGCGAGCGCTCCCTCTCGCAATCGGAAGGCTGGTGCTGCTGGCTCACGTTGATGTGTCGTTCAACCAGCTCGAGACGCTCCCAACCTCCATGACGAAGCTCGCGGCACTCGAGTCGGTGCACGCGAACGACAACCAGCTCCAGCTCCGTCCCCCAGCGCTGCACCGCACGCCGTCGTGCTTCTGCGATTTCTCCAACAACCCGTTCACTGACGAGCACCAGCGCGCGGTGGCGCATCGCGAGACACTCGCGCGAGCTGCCCAGTTCATGGCCGACCAGCGCTTCGAAGCGGCCGACGCGCTCTTCTCGGCAGCGATCGACACGCTGAGCGATCAGCCGCACGACGACCAGCGGAAGCAGCGACCGCAGCTCCACTACGCGCGCGGCGTGTGCCGCCTCATGCTGCTGAAGATGTTGCGCGACACGATCGCCGACGCGTCCGCGACTCTGGACTCGTGCGAGCACGAGTGGCGAGAGAAGACGCTGCTCCACACGCGCTCAGCCATCCGCCAGCAGAAGCAGCTCGAGAAGGAGAAGCAGCGGAGCCAGCAGCTCGAAGGCGACGATACTGGAGCCAACGCCGACGCCATCACCGCTTCCAAGTCGCTCTTCGTCGTCGCCGCGAACGCGCTCCGCTCTGCGTCACCAGTCTCCGAGTCACCAGAGGAGGCGGACGTGAACGACAACAGCGACAGAGAGGGCGACGCCGCGCAGTCAGAGATGACTTCGTTCGCTGCAGCAGCCGCGACTCGGGAGGCGGCGCGCGCGAGGCAGCTCGAGTTCGGGGAGGGAGCGGTCGCAGACTTCGAGGTCGCGATCCGCCTCGAGACCGCGGAACTGCCGACCGCGTACTACTCGAAGGGGCTCGCGCACATGGCGCTCCTGCAGCTCGAGAAGGCCATCTTGAGCTTTACGGACGCACTGGTACTGCTCGTCCCTCGACCGGAAGCCGGTAGCAGCGTCGACACCAAGTTCCTCGCGTTCCGAGATCGCGCGAACTTCCTCCTGTCGGCGCCGGTGCCGAGGGCGGCGATCCACGTCTTCCTCCGGCGCGCGGAGGCGTATCGCGCGCTCGGACAGCTGCCGTCTGCACTGATGGACGTGCGCCACGTGCTGGCGCACCACCCAGTCGACACCGTCACGCCGGCGCTGGAAGCGCGCGAGCGTGCGTACGCGGCTGAGTGGGAGGCGCAGCAGACCGAGTACTTCGTCGATCACGTGTCGCTCTTTCGCGCATTCGACGTCGCGGCGCGATCCGGGCTGCCTCGCCGTCCGGAGGTGGTGGACGTGCACCGCTGCATGACCGCTCCGGAGGTGAAGAAGCGGCGCGAGGTAGCTGCTCCGGAGAAGCTGCTGCGACCCGCCGAGCGCTTCACCGCCGAGGCCGGGAGGCTGGCAGCGGAGATCCGAGCCGCGGACGCGTCGGCGCTCGCAAGCGTGGACGAGACGATCGCCACGCGGCAGAAGCTGCTCGCCCGGACGCGCGACTTCCGCCGCGAGATCCGCGAGAACTTGCAGCTCGAGGTGGAGGAGGCCCGGCAGCGCGCCGTGGAGAAGCAGCTCGCGCGGCTCGCGCAGCTCGAGCGTGAAGAGCGCGAGCGCGAGCTCCGCGAGCAGCTCTTCATGAAGTACGAGGACGAGCTGACGCAGTGGCTCGCAGCAGAGGCGCGGCGGCTCGAGTCGGAGCGGCTGCGACTCGAGACGGAGGCACAGCGTCGCGCCGACGCGAAGGCGGCGTACGCGACTCGGCTCGCGCGGCGCGGCGGGCGGCGGCAGCAGGCTCCGGCCGCCGCCTCCCAGCGCAAGAGTCCTCCGAGCCGGAAACCTCCATCCATCACGTAGAGAGATTCAGCGACACAGTCAAGCAGTCAGCGTAACGTGCATTACCGCTCGTCGGTCGTCGTTCGCCACTCGCCGCCCGGCTCACTTGGTGTTCTCGAGCGGCCGGTTGAAGCCCCCGCGGCGGTTCATGTACTGCCGGTACTGCCGCTTCTTCTCCTTACGCAGCGCGCCGGTGGCCGCGCCTTTGACGTTGTCCTCCACCGGCTTGCCCTTGGTCGAGTCGAAGCCGCCGAAGCCCATGAGCGCCTGCATCTGCTCCTCCTCCGTCAGGTGCGCAAGCGCGTTCGCCACCTGCGGCTCCTCCTCCTCCTCCTCCTCCTCCGCTTCTTCCTGCTGATGCGGCTGCTGTCGGGCGGCGCTCTTCTCGCTGCGGTGGCCGTTGCTGCGCGCGCGCTCGTCGGTGGCGCCTCTCGCTCCTCCTGCGCGGCGCGACCGCGACGGCGATCGGCTGCGGGAGCGCGAGGGAGAGCGGCGGCGCCGACTCGCGCGGTCCCGACTGCGACTGCGGCTGCGGCGGCGGCTCCTGCGCGGCGACGGCGAGTGCGAGCGACTGCGCGACCGAGAGCGGGACGGTGAGTGGCGGCGGCTGCCCCCGCCATACCTGTTGCTCCCGCGCGGCCGGCGGTGGCGTCCGAGGCTGTCGACCGAGGCGCTGCGCCGTGAGCGGTCCATTGTGCGCGTTCGATAGTGATTTAATTGGGTTTCGCTGTTGGATAGTTATCGCCTTTGTGCCGATAAACTTGTCGGCAGCCTGTCGATGCTGGCACCGACTCCGTTGCCATCAAGAGCCGAAGGCACACAACTCTGCCCTCTCCCCAATCAGGTGCGTCGACTCAAGGACTCCTGCAGCAGTCCTGTCCAGCAGGCTTGGACATGCAATACGATAGAGCTAGGTCACACCGGCGCGCTCGGCGTCGAGAGTGACGACGAAGATGGCGACACGGAGTTTGAAACAGTCATGACGGAAGAAGCCGAGGAGATCAAAGGCGATAAGGTCGACGAAGGCACTGCTGGCTCAGTCGCGCAGACACAGTAGATGTTCAAGCGTTCGCGCTCGGTCGTTCAAGAAGGCCCTGTCGGTGCTCACGGTCGACCAGCGACGCCTTCACTGCGATCTACAGGAAATCTGACGAGAACACGAGCAAGCCCGACAGCTGCGCGAACGCGACCAACGAACATGGCAGGCCGTGGAGAACGCGCTCAGTCGCTTCAAGTCGTGGATCCCAAATACTCTGTGGGTCACCCCAGTGCGCTAAGAAGCGTGTGGCCGCGCTACATGCAGTGACTTGGAGGAACTACCCGAGCGGGTAGGGAAGAGTGGATCTCCAGTCTCACGAACGTCTCGAGGTGTGGCTGTGCATCGCGCCGAGCACTGTCTACGCCTGCTGCTTCGGGAGCTGGTACGCGATGCTCGCAAGCGTGAACGATGGCAGCTTCCCAGAGACCGCGCAGCCCCCACCCGTGGTCTCCGACGGACGGAACGCGAGCTTCAAGGCGCTGCCCGCAATCGGCTTGGTCGAGAGCCCACTCGGCGCTGAGTTGTACACCTGCGACTTCGTGCCATTGAGTGCCGACACGATCACCTGGTCGCCTGACGCGTCCAAGGAGGCGAAGTTGAGCCACATGAACGTCGCGTTCTTGCGCCGGATCTCCCACGTCTGCGGCGCACACGCGGCGATCTTGTAGAGCGACGGATCCAGCTTGTCGATCTTCACTGGGTCGAGCTCCGCGCTCAAAGCGCTGGCGTTCGCAGCCGCAGCAACTTGCGGAGCGTGGATGCGCACGTGCACGCGCGAGTTCGCGAGTGTCGGTGCCGCGGCGGCAGCGAGCAGCACGAGCGCGACGGCGGATGTGAGCTTTCCGAAGATCATCGTGAGGAGTGAGGAGTGTCCCGGTCGGCGCTGCTTGTCTGCTGTCGCTAGGAACTCGCGAAAGCAAGAGTGAGAGCTCCTGTGGAGACCTCGGATCCGCGTCGTCCGCGAGCCACGATGCCCACACGATGCTGCGGAGACAGCTGGTCGGTCACTTCCTGCTCGCAAAAGCGCTGGAGGCGGTGGTGCACTCCGTTGCTTGCAATGTCGAGGTCGATTGCTAGGCTCGCATGTCAAGGGATCGTGATCAAGAAGATCGTGGCGATGAGTGAGCATAGCGCAGAGGTGGTGCTACTCGCCAGTGGTGCTGCTGCTGCTCGCAGTGGTGCCGGCCGGCTCGTGGCCTCGACTGGCGAGTGCACCTTGGAGCACTGTCGACCGCGAAGTTGTCTGCGTGCGTTGCACATGCAGGTGCTGGCGATGCATGGGGGCTCGTTCGAGTTGTGCAGGTCGATCGCCTGGATACGTGGGTGGAATCTTGGCAGAACAGTCAAGGGCGGACAGTGTCATGGCGCTCGACAATCGCCCTGCACACACCAGTTAGGATCGGCATGAAGAGCTACACGCGCGGTCTGCCAAAGGCGATCGCTGTCCTGACCGACCCTGTGACGACGATACACCGAGCGGCGCTAGCTGACCCGGAGAGTCCGGTGTGTGGTTGCCGCCTTCTTCGCGCTCGCCGGGTTCAGTGTAGCGGTGGTGATCGCGACAAGCACGTATTCTCTCAGACCAGCCACGCCGCCAATCGGAGAGGCGGCAGCAGCGTTCACGTAGCGGATGGCTTGCGCTACCGTACTCGTCTTCTCGGGCGGCACGAGAGCGTTCGTCGTGGAAGCAGCACCAACACTTCCGTCTCGACACCCGCGCTGCAAGTTTGCGTCACGCGCGCGT
>JAASFS010000955.1:0-10150 GCA_023333865.1 Globisporangium perplexum | reverse complement strand
CCCCCCCCCCCTCCCCCTCCCCCCTACAGCCAAGGAGCGCATCGTGGGCTTCTACAGCACGGGGCCGCGCATTCGCAAGCCGGACCTCGAGATCGACGAGCTCTTCCGGCGCTACTGCCCCAACCCGGTGCTCGTGATCTGCGACGTCCGCCCGGACGTCGAGGGGCTCCCGACCACGGCGTACGGCTCGGTGGAGGAGGTCGAGGAGGTGCGTGCGTGCGTGCGTGCAGCCAGGAGTGTCTGGAGGCGCAGGGAGGAGGCTGACGCGGTCGCTCTGATGACCGCCCGCAGGACGGCAAGGCCATCAAGCGCACGTTCAAGCACATCAAGTCGACGGTCGGCGCGTACGAGGCGGAGGAGGTGGGAGTGGAGCACCTGCTGCGCGATATCAACGACCCGTCCGTGAGCTCGCTCGCCGGGCAGGTGAAGCACAAGATGACGGCGCTCGCGGGGCTCAAGGAGCGGCTCGAGGAGATGAAGACGTACCTGGAGAACGTGGTCGCGGGCCGCCTGCCGCCCAACCACCAGATCATCTACAACATGCAGACGATCTTCAACCTGCTGCCGAACCTCAACGTCGACGCGCTCGTGCGTTCGATGTTCGTCAAGACCAACGACATGCACTTCGTACGTTGTGTTGCTGCTGCTGCTGCTGCTGCGTGTTAACTGTAGTTTTCGATGGGGTACTGACGCGCGCGCGTCGTCGTGCTTTACTACTCGCAGGTGATCTATTTATCTTCGCTGATTCGCTGCACGATCGCGCTGCACAACCTCGTGAACAACAAGATCAAGTACAAGGAGCAGGAGGAGCTGGGCTTCGCGGACAAGAAGGAGCCGGCGGCTGGCGCGGCGGCGACAGCACCGGCGGCGGCGGTGGGCGACAAGGACAAGAAGGACAAGAAGGACGCCAAAGCGCCGTAGAGAGAGGACGCGAGCGCCTCCAGCCGACTCGGCTGCTGGATCCCAGACACGCTCGGGGGAGGAGCCGGAGTCGACAAGAGACTCGGGCTCCCCCCTTCGTGCACGTGCGCGCCACTCGGGATAATCAACGGATTGAAGCAACACGCGTGGCGTTTGCCGCACCGCACGGCGCACGAGTCTCCTTGTCACTGCGCTACCTCGTGTCGCTGCCTCTTCCTGTCGCGTTGCGGATGCGCAGCGGGTGCGCCTCCGTGTTGAAGACGAACTCGTCGAGCGGGAGGACGTCGTCGGGCGACTGCAGCAGGTAGTGGTACTTGAGCGTCTCGGCGAGGAAGAAGCTCTCCATCTTGTTGTCCTTCTGTGCCGGCAGCCTGCGCACGTCCCGGATCGCGCCGTAGCCGAACTTGAGCTTCGCGTGCTTCTCGATGGCCTGAAAGATCGTCCAGCCGTAGTCGCGGTACCGCACGTCCTTGGTGACGCGGTAGAGGTAGAAGAGGCTCTCGACGGCCTCCGGACGCAGCTTGTACTTGGCGTCGCGCACGACCATGTTGGGGAACGACACGATGTCGGGCGAGAGCCCCGTGGGCTGCCGCCGGTACATCTCGTAGCACGTCTGCATGAGCTTCTTGGCGAGCTCGAGGTGCCGCGCGTTCTTCGCTGCGTCGCGGGTCTCGTAGAGCGTCCCGAGCGCGAGCATGCCCGGCACAAAGCAGAGCAGGTGATCCATGCGCTCCATACCCGACATGGACGGCAGGTGTAGCTCCTGCAGGTAGTACAGGTCATCCTCCTCCGAGTACTTGAGCAGGTGCGCCTCGAGCCCGGCGACCGCGTCGTCGTAGAGCCGCCGCAGGTATGCGTCCTCCGCGCGCTGCCCGCTGTAGACGTACACCTTGATGAGGTACTCGTAGAACGAGTCGCCGAGCGCGCCGAACGTGATGCTCGAGCGGTCGTGGAACTTGCCCGTCGTGGCGTCAAAGTGCACGGGGAAGAGCCCCGAGTTGTTAAACGAGCCCTCGCGCTGGAGGATCTCGTAGAACGCGTTGCCCTGCGCCGGAGACAGGCAGGCAGGCAGCAGTGTGAGGCACGAGAGAGAGAGAGAGAGAGAGAGAGAGGTGCTCGGCACACGCACCATCTTGGCATACTTGGGGTCGCCCGTGATGTCCGACAGGTAGCGCGTCTCGAGCTGCAGCGTGCCAACGTCCGCGATGTGGGCACTAGCAGCACGAGCGCCGCACGTCAGCTCTCACCTCAACCGCTCACCACGCGCGTCTCCTTCTACAGAGCACGCACGCACACACGCACCGGTAGCCCGCCCAGGACGCGAACGAGCGATCCTTCGTGTGCGGGTTGAAGAGCGTGTAGAAGACGCCCTCGTCCTCGCTGAACGCCGGTAGCAGCAGGTCCATGAGCTCCTTCGCCTTGCGCTTGAAGACGGCGTCGCCCGAGAGCGAGAAGGCGCTGAGCAGCCCGCCGACCTCACGGATGACGGTCTCGAACACCGAGATGCTGTCGCCGTCCTTGCCGAGGTGGTCGAAGCGCAGCGACGTGGCCACGTAGTCGCGTGCGCGCGCGAACTCGTCCTTGAGCCCCATAACCCAGAGCGTGTCCATGCCGTCGACGAGCGAGACGGCGATACCGCCCCACACGTCGTCCTTGCGCAGCCCGTACTTGGGGTCCACCTCGTCGGCGCCGAACGCATTCTGCTCGTAGCTCTTCCACGCGAAGCGCATGGCGTCCACGACCGCCGCGCGCCGCGCCTCCTGCTCCTTCGGCGCCGCGGCAGTGGCGGGCGGCTCCGTCGGCCGCGGTGTGCGCGGCGCCGGCGACTGCTTCTGCCTGCTGCTGACTTCCTCCTCGCGCTCCAGCGCGCCGAAGCCGAAGACGTTTGGATCGCGCGGTGGTGGCTGCTGGTGGCGCAGTCGCTGCTCGCCGTCGCCCTTCGAGGCTGGCGTCCGGAGCGGCCGCGCCGCGGACAGCACCTGAGCCGGCGCCGCCAGCGAACCAAGGTTGCTCGAGAGGATCGTGTACTGGGCCCAGAGGAAGAGCGCGAGCACGCACGCGACCAGCGTCAGCGCCGCCGAGCGCCAGCGCCAGCGCGGAGCCGCGCGCCACGCGCCGCCGGGGCTTCTCGGAGCCGCCGTCGGGAGGAGCATCTCGATGATTGATTGACGAGGAATGAGACGGTGGAGGACGAGGCGCGATATAGGCGGATGTAATAGTGAAAAAAAAGAGGGTTCAAGTGGATGTCGGCTCTGGTTCAAGTGCTGACAGGAGAGCGAGTGGCGGCGCCGCAGCGCTCGGAGACCAGGAGCTGACGTCAGCAAGTAGCAAGAAGCTGCTTCTTTCAAGTCTCGTGTAGTTTGACTTTGTTCGTGTTAAATATGCGGCAGGCGCGGAGCTCTTGCTTCGAGGTCCGCGCTGACGCCGAGGACGACGCTGGGCGTCGTGGTCTCTCTCTATGAGTGCTAAATAGGCTGGCGCCAGTGCGCTCACGCGCACTGGCGCGCGGTGAGGCGCTGCGAGTGGATGCGCACCATCTCGCTCGGCTTGCTTCCCTGGCGGCCGCGCGTGAGCTGCTTCGCGTCGTCCGAAGGTGCGCTCCCGACGGACAACGCGGTCGAGCGCCGGTGGCGCAGGTCCTCCGGCAGGAAGCGCTGTAGCAGCTCGCAGATCGGCGCGTGGCCGTTCGCGGACGCGATCATCATCGCGTCGCTGTCGTTCTTCGTGCGCCGCGCCACGTCGGCGTGGTGCTGCAGCAGGAACTCGGAGATCTCGAGCGAGCCGAGCTTCGCGGCGAAGTGCAGTGGCGTGATGCCGCTCGCGGTCACGGCGTTCACGTCGGCGCCGCTCTCGACCAGGAGCTGCACGATCTCGACGTTCTGGGACACGATCGCGGCGTGCAGCGGGTACGTCCCGCGCGCGCTGCTCTTGTCGATGCTGGCGCCGGAGCTCAGGAGCCGCTTCGCGACCTCCACGCACCCGTTGCGGCACGCCGCGATGAGCGGCGTCACGCCCGCGTCGTTCGCGCGGTTCACACTCGCGCCGTCATCCAGCAGGAGCTCGACGATGTCGGTGTGGCCCATGCGCGCCGCGATGTGCAGGCACGTGGAGCCGTCGGCCATGCTCGCGTCCGCGTCCGCGTAGTTAAACAGGATGAGCTGCACCGCGTACGTGTGACCGATGCGGCACGCGACGTAGAGGCAGATCTCCCACTTGCGCGTGGGCGTGAGCGCCGGGTCTGCGAGCTCGACGATGTCGTGCGCGTACTGGCTCAGCACGTGCTCGCAGAACTCCTCCATGAACGTGTGCATCGTCTCCACCTTCACTGCCTTGACGTGCAGCTCGGGGAGCAGCACCGTCGATGACTCTGGCACCGGGTCGGCCTTCGCTTTCGCGAGCGTCGTTCGATCCGCGCTCAGCTCGTGGTCTTCGTCGGCGTCGTGCATCATCATCTGGTCCGCGCACTGCTGACGCCAGCCCTGCAGCACCAGAGGCTGCCGCAGCGCACCGGACATTGACAGCGGGAAGTGTGTGTCCGCTTGCAGGAAGCTGGCGAACGCGCGCAGCGCAGAGCACGCGGAGCGCTGGAGCTTCTCGCGCAGCAGCGCGTCCGAGAACATGCCGAAGTAGCCGTGCACCTCGCGCACGAAGCGCTCGAGCGCCAGGCGGCGCGTATTCAGCGCGCTCTCCTTGCGGTGTGCGAGCGAGAGCTGCGAGCTATGCATGCGGCGTGACGGGAACGGGAACACGCGCATCATCGGCTGGAGGTCCTGGAAGCGGCACTTGTGGCCGTCACACAGGCAGTCGCTGCTGCTCCGACTTGCGAGCTCGTGCACTGCCGCCAGGCGCGCGCGCAAGCGCTGCAACACGCCGTCTTCTTCAGTGTGGCGGTGGCGCTTGGACGCGTCCGGCTTCGCGTGACCGGCGAGCGTCTTCCAGAGCTCACGGAACTGCGAGTAGGAGCGGTAGGTGGTGAAGTGGCGGTCGCTGGCACTCGACTGGAAGGAGCTGCGCAGCAGCGAACCGCGTGCCGGCACGGTGGGTGAGCTCGCGGTCGCGCGCCTCGTGAGCTCGATCGCAAAGAACACCTTGCCGCCCGTGTTGTGGAACGACGGCACGCGCAGCGAGTGCTCGGTCACCCAGCAGCTCATGGTGGTCTGGTTGTCTGTCAGAGGGCGAGCTGGTTGATAAGTGCGTCGGCGGAGCGCGCACGTCGATGCGGATACCGATGCGGGTCGGCGATCCTGAGCGCTCTGATCTGGAGCTATAAACTGCTGCTGCTCCTGGATGCGTCAATCGGCGAGTGAGCAAGTATGGAGAGCTGCGTGTTGCTGGCGCCGCAGGTCGGATCTGGAGATGGAGACGGAGACGCCGACGGCTGGAGAGCGTTAGCTACGCGCGGCCGCGAGTGTGTCACTGTATCAACGTTGTGCCGTCACGCGTCCGTGGCCGGTTCGGCGCTGGAAATCGCGTCCGTATTTATTTGATTGGTGAAAAGGAGTCAGAAAGTATGCATGCACACAGTCATGCGTACAGAAAGACTTAATAGCTGCTCTTATTCGCTAAGAAAGTCAATTTCATCCAATTATGCCGCAAAGTCATTATGGACTTCACTGTGTATGCTTGCCTGAAGTTTTGTTTGTTTGTTTGGCAACTTCAACGCCAAACCAGTGCACTCTCCTCACTCCAGTCCATTGCTCGACGCCTTGGTCACCACCACCTCGACAGACTTCTCATCATCGACTGACGCCACCAACAACGCAAGTTCTCCGGCGCCATGTATTCCGGCCCGCGATCAACCGCTGGTCATCAAGCACAGCGATCCACGCTTTTCGATGCATGAACTCTCCGCTGCGCCGCTACACGATCACGAGATAATCAAGTGCGCACAACGCCGAGCGAATCCGAGGCTACGCGTGTGACGAGAGATGCTGTAGCGTGTGGTCCATCTTGACAGCATCGCTGATTCAGTTTCGTTCGAGCGCCATGGGTGAGGGGGCTCGAGTGGCTCCTGCGCGCCGCACTCGCGCCATTGGTATCCGCCAGCAGCGATTACAAACCTTGAGATCGATGGCCTCGAGCGGAGCCGACTGCCGAGTAGAGGCGCCACGCGGCAAGATCGCGAGCCGACTCTGCTTCCGTTGGTGCCACCCGTCGATCTTCATTCGTCAATCACACGAGTGGCTGGACGGCTGCAGCCGATGGTGAGCGGCTCGGATCGGTGCGCTTCACGATACTGAGCTCTGGGACGCGGAACTGAGGCAGGAAGAGATCTAGTGGGCGGAGCTCCTTCTCTACGACCTTCCACTCGCGCTTCGCCACCCGAGCAGTTGCTCTCAGTCCATCGATCGATTGGTCGGTCGATCCTGCCCGCCCTCGAGATTTCAAGCGAGCGTACCTGTCAAACGCAGAGCAGCCACACTTGGGCTTGGCTTACCACTTGGGTCGTGATCGATGTGTTTGCGCTTGCACTACGCCTAAGGGCGAGGAAGAACGCGCGGTACGCCGACTAGTTCTTGATGCGCGGGTCGCTCTCGGTCGCCGGATGCTCCTTGTGCTGGTGTCATGTCGACTCGACTCGACTCAACTGAAACGCCACTCGAGGACGACGATGTTGGCGCTGCAAGTCGCCGCCGTGACCGGAGCGTGGCTGCTTGGGCTGCTCGTCGTCTCAGCGCTCGACTGCAACCCTGGCGCGTACTTTGACGGCGTCAAGTGCTCGCTTTGTCCAGGTGGCACGTACGGCGATCGGTCTGGTCTGGCGTCGCCGCTGTGCTCTGGGCTGTGCACTGGTGGCCACTTCTGTCCGGAGGGCTCAACGTCTCCGCGGCAGCATGTCTGCGGCCGCTCCGTGTTCTACTGTCCACCGGGCTCGGCGACGCGAGTGCCAGTGACTGAAGGCTACTACACGGCGCTGTCGTCGAGCGATCCAAAGTCCACTTCGCCGCTCTCGAGCGCCAGCAAGACGGGCAGGAACGCCGCGGCGGGGCAGACCAAGTGCGAGCCCGGCTACTTCTGCGAGTTCGGGATCCGGCACCCGTGTGCCGAGGGCTCGTTCGGCGAGGTGTACGGGTTGCAGAGCGCCGCGTGCACGCGATCATGTCCGTTCGGGTTCTACTGTCCACTGGCGACACCACACCCTCTTCCGTGTCCGCCGGGGACGTTCGGGGGTGAGCTGGGACTCAAGGACGCAGCGTGCAGCGGACTCTGCCCTCCTGGCTACTACTGGTGCGTCCGATCTCATTCGAAGTCTCGCACTGCATGCATCTCGCCTTACATTCGACATGCGCTTCGGTCTACTCAGCGAGAGCGGTACCGTGACTCCGCGGCCATGTCCGGCTGGCACTCTCGGATCAGCGTATGGTCTCACGACGTCCGCCTGCTCTCCGCAATGCACCCGAGTCGGCGTCAAAGCGCCGTTCTCGACAGTGTGCGAGCTGTCTCCATGCCCTGCAGGTTACTACTGCCCGCTGGGCTCAGCTCGGCCGGTGCCGTGCGGCACTGTCGACATGCTATGCCCCTCCGGGTCCTCAGTACCCACTCCAGTCACCAGTGGCTTCTACACCACGTGGACGCCGACCACGTTGCGTGCTGGAGATATCTCGAGCGCCTACGTTGATGGCGGGGTACTCGCGGCTGCGAACCAGACGCTACGATCCGCGCAGCACGTGTGCGAGAAAGGAACGTACTGCGTCGGTGGCGTGAAGAAGCTCTGCCCTGCGGGCTTCTACGGCGCCACGCTTGGACTCGCGTCGGCGGCGTGCACCGCGCCATGTCCTGCCGGGTACTTCTGGTCCGTTGAGCACTTGACACCGCTGCTCCTGTTAGTTCGAGACTAACCTGTCTGTCTGTCTGTCTGTCTGTCTGTCTGTGGGCTGTGGCAGCCCTGTCGGGACTTCCGACCCGACAACACATCCGTGTTCGTCCGAGTTCGTGTTCTGTCGGCAGGGATCGATGCAGCCCACGCCGGTGTCCAAGGGCTACTACACGACTGTCTCGGCGACGACGAACCTGCAGATCGACCAGGTCGTGTGTCCGAAGGGAAGCTATTGCGTCGGTGGAGCCGCGAAGCTGTGCCCCGTCAACACGTTCGGCGATACCACGGGCTTGTCGACAGCCTCTTGCTCCGGGAAGTGCCAGGATGGCTTCATCTGCGACCCGGGATCCACCTCCGCGACTCCGCTTGCGTGTCCAAGGGGCAGCTACTGCATCGACGGGGTCAAGCGCTTGTGTCCCGCTGGAACGTACGGGAGCACGACGGGGTTGGCGACGCCGGCGTGCACCGAGAAGTGTCTGGACACGTTCGCGATCTGCGCGCCGGGCTCCACTTCCGCGACGCAGACTGCGTGCGCGAAAGGCTCGTACTCGCAGGATGGGATCCGGTGTCAGGCTTGTCCGCCGTGGTTCCAGTTCACACGGAACGCGTGTCTGAGTCTCGAGCAGAACCCCTGCGGACTCGACAGCAGCACTTGTCTGCTGGCATAGGCAGCACGAGCAAGGAGGTCGGCAGGAACACCACAACGACATCGCGAGCGCATCTGTTCGATCTGCACCCGTGTTCCTAGAAGCTCTTGTATGTGCTGACCTGCGGCGTGATCCGCCACGTCGTGTACTGCAATCGTCGCAGATGATCACACGCACGAGTCATGCAACACACATGCACACACACGGTTAGACTGCTGCGTCAGGCACCAGAACGAACCGCGTACAGCACGAACCTGCTTGAGCTCCTCGATGAACGCGGTTGACGGCTCCTCTTTCGAACGCGGCACAAGCGCCAGATCGGCTTGCTCGATCTCGCCGATGTAGAACTGCTTGAGGTACCGAAAGGACTGGCGGCTGGCATGGTAGATCTCGAACATGACGGTGCTGTCGACGTTCACCGCCTGCTCGGGGATGATCACCGAGCCGCCGGGGTGCTCCGGGAGCCACCGCGTGATGTCGAACACCATCCCGAGCATCACGAGCCACACTTCGCCGCTCGCGTTGCGCCGCACGACTTCCTCCCACCGGATCGCCTCCTTGCGCACGCGCGACTCGAACTCGCCGAGGCGCTGCTTGCACACGTCCTGCAGCCCGACGCAGCCGAGCTTCGTCGCCGCGGCGAGCAGGTCTTCGGCGTGCGCCGGATCGAACTGGAACTCGACGCCAACTTCGTTCCGCGCCTCGTGCTCGAGGTACAGCAGCACGCGGTCGAACGTGAGGCAGTCGACGTCGACCTCGATCGTCGACGACGAGTCCTTGTGCACGCCCTTGCCCGAGAGCACGGCGGACGAGAGCTTGATGCACGGGAAGAGCAGCTTCTTCTTGACGGGGAACTCCTCCTCGTCGCTCGTGAGCACCGTCACGACGTCCGCGCGCCGCGACGCAAGGCTGCCCACCGCGGCGTCGAACGCAGCTGCGTTCTCGAGCTGGAAGAGCTCGTCGCTGTCGGCGGCATCCGCCGACACGAGCACCTGCGTCTCCTCGTCCACGACGCCGCGGAAGGAGTCGGGCATCGTGAAGTCCGTCTCGCTTTCGTCCTCCGCGTCGATCTCGAGCACGCGCACGAAGTAGTCGCGTCCGTCGGCGAAGCGCAGCACGACGCGCTCGTTCTCCGTCAGGATGTGGCGCCACATGCTTTTCGCGAACGCCGCCGCGAACTCCGCGGCGTCCGTCACGACGCGCTCGCCAGTCGCCGGGCGTCTGAGCGGCCGGATCTCTACCGCTACCGAGGCGATCGGCGGCGCGCGCTCCTGGAAGAGCGACCACTTCTCCTCCTGCCCCACGCACAGCTCGAGGTTCGCGAGCTGCGCCGGCGAGAGCGCGATGCTCCCGCGCGCCACCGCCGCGTGCGCGCGCGCAGGCACGACGAACTGCGCGTGCAGCCGCGGGAAGAGAAACTCGACGCGCTCGCTCGAAGCGGTGTCCGAGCCACTCGCATCAACAGAGGCGGGGAAGTCGA
Organism: Globisporangium perplexum; assembly: GCA_023333865.1. Classification (NCBI taxonomy): domain Eukaryota; phylum Oomycota; class Peronosporomycetes; order Pythiales; family Pythiaceae; genus Globisporangium; species Globisporangium perplexum. The sequence continues at coordinate 285 of JAASFS010000955.1, read as the reverse complement.
GCGGGTGCAGCAGCGCGCAGTAGCGCAGCGCCGCCGCGTCCACCGGCAGCTCATCGAGCGCCGCGACGCGCAGCGGTTGCGCGTAGACGCGGCGCTGGCTATCGCCGCCGGCCTCGCGCTGCTGCTTCTGGCGCAGCGCCGCCGCGGTCGCCGGCGCGCGGATCTCGCCCGCCTGATTGTTATTCGCCGTCCACGGCATCTTGGAAGTTAATGACGGCACACAGCAACACCAACCGGTGGACATCGGAGTAATGGAAGTTAGACACTCTCTCTCTCTCTCTCTCT
>JAASFS010000954.1:0-10153 GCA_023333865.1 Globisporangium perplexum | reverse complement strand
TTCGTCGCATTCGTCGACAGATCCGCAGTGAGCGCGCCGGTGCCGTTCTTCTTCTCGTCGAAGAACGCGATGTTCTGGCGACACAGCGCCGTGAAGTGCACGTCGCGAAGGCGAGACGTGAGCTTCTCCGCCATGTACCGGAAGCAGAAGTTCTGGATCGCAGTAAAGATGAAGATCACCACTGCGCCGCCAACGTAGCACAAACCGTACAGCATGACGTCGTCGGACAGCGAGTCGAGATACCCGTGGTCTCTGCTCTCCTGGAAGCGCATGTACTTCTCCGTCATCGTCGCGACCATCTCACTGATCAGGATCGCAGACGAAGGCAGCGAGAAGCCGTTCACACCAGCAGCGATCATGCCAAAGACGAAGAACTTGCGCTCCGGACGGCTGAACGCCATCGCGTCGAGAATCGTGAAGCGGGTCTGTGCCGCCTCGCCCTCGTTCGCGGCTTCCACCTCCCCAGCACGGTCACTCTTGATCGACCGGGTACTCGACTTGCGCACCATCTCGACCACCTCGTCGTCTTTGTCGGCGCGAGCGTTCGCGAGCTCGGCAGCCGCAGCCTCCGCCTCCTCCTGCGCTTTCTCCTCCTGGATCGTGTACAGGTTGCGGTACACGCCGTCCGGGATCGCGACGAGCGTGTCGTGCGGACCCTCCTCCACCACCGCGCCGCCAGACAGCACCACGATCTTGTCCGCGCGACGCACGGTGCTCAGGCGGTGCGCGATCACCAGCGTCGTCATCTGCGTCTTGTCCATCAGGTCGTTCAGCGCAGCCTGCACCACACGCTCGCTCTCCGCGTCCAAAGCGCTCGTCGCCTCATCCAGCACCAGGATCTTCGGTTCGCGGACAACGGCACGCGCGATCGCCACGCGCTGCTTCTGGCCGCCAGACAACGACACGCCCTTCTCGCCCACCAACGTGTCGTAGTTCTCCGGCAACGACATGATGAACGTGTGCGCGTTCGCGAGCTTCGCCGCTGCGATCACCTGCTCGCGCGTCACATCGGTGTTCCCAGCCGCGATGTTCCACGCGATCGTGTTCGCGAACAGCACGGGCTCTTGCGACACCAGACCGATCTGCGACCGCAGCCAGTGCACGTTCAGCGTCTTGATGTCGCGGCCGTCCAGCAGGATCGTGCCGCTCGACGGATCGTAGAACCGCTCCAGCAGCGCGATCAAAGTGCTCTTGCCGCCGCCACTCGCGCCGACGAACGCCACCGTCTGTCCGCTCTCGATCTTGACGTTGTAGTTCTTGAGGATCTGTGCGTCCGGACGACTCGGGTACGTGAAGTTGATGTCGATGGCTTCGATCGCGCCAGCGCACGAGTCCGGGATGATGCCCTCGTCCTCCTTGGACGCATCGATCTTCGACGGTGTGTCCAGGATCTTGTACAGCGCCGCCGCCGCACCGCGAGCCTCCGCCACCGCAGAGATGTTGGGCGAGATCTGCGCGAGCGAGATCGTACCGAGCAGTACACCGAAGAACGACTGGAACACCTCGCCGGGCGATGCCTTGTCGTCCGCCACCTTGGAGCCGCCGTACCACAGACCCGCGGCGTACATGACCCAGATACTCGCCATGAACAGGCCGAAGACCGCCGACGAGTACTTGGCCAGGTCGATGTTCTCCGTCTCCGCGATCAGCGCCTGCGCGTTGTACTTGGAGATCGCGCGCTTCTCACCGTTGAGCGAAGCCACAGTACGGATCGAGCCGAGCGTCTCCTCGGCAATCGCACCCGCCTGCGCGTACATCTTCTGCGAGTACTCGGAGCGCGATCGCATCAGGCGCAGCAGGTACCCGAGCGAGACCGCCATGAACGGCATCACGCACGCCATGATGAGACTCATGTCCCAGCCGCGCGAGAAGCCGATGATGTAGCCCGTGATGAACTGGCACACGTACTTGCACGAGTCGCCGAGCTTGTGGCCCATGCCCTCCTTGATCTTCACTGTATCGCCCGTCAAGCGTGACGACAGCTGCAGCGCGTCCGTGCCGTCGTACCACGAGATGTCGAGGTAGAGCATGTGCTTGAGCGCTTCGTCGCGCAATGCCTTCATCTGGCGCTCGGCAGTGTGCGAGAAGATGACGTAGGCGATGTAGTCCGTGACGAAGAGCCCGATGGCGATGAGGAAATAGTCGAGTGCCGCCTGGTTGACTGCGTCCTTGTCCACAGGCTGCCCGACCTGTCCGAACGCCGTGATCGCGTTGCCAAACACGAGCGCCATGCACGGGAAGAGCGCGCCGTTCGCGCCGGCCATGAGCACGCCGAACGCGAGGAAGATCTTGTCGGCGGGCGTGGCGTAGCGGTAGAGTTCGGAGAAGGGCATCACGGGCTCGGCCGGACCCTTCTTCTTCTTCTTGTCCTTCTTGCCATCCGCGGCGCTGCTGTCACCCGCGTCGCTGCTGCTGCCGTCGGTGGTCTTTTGCTTGGCGTCCTTGCTGCCGACCGTCAGCGCCGCGTCGCCGTCTGCGGCAGCGCGCGGCGTCTGCACCTGCACGTACTGCGTCTGGTCGGCGGCGCGCGCATCGTCGTCGTCCAGCGCGGCGTCTCGCGCCATCGTGTCGTCGGCGCGGCTGTCGTCGGTTGCTTGACCCGCTTGCGTTGCTCTCTCGCGCGCAAAACCCAAAGTGACTGAACGAGGCAGGAGCTGCTGGTGCTGTCATGCTTGCTGCGCTTGATGGTGCTGCGATTGATGGAAGTCTGGTGTTGTTGTGTGGCTCTCGATCCGACGACGATGATGATGATGAATATTACAGATACGGCCAGGAAGAATGACGGTTGATTACCCAAATATGGCGGCATCTTGGGATAGACTGTCGATTCCACCCAATTAATAGCACGGCAATACCCGAACCAACTCAATACGGATGAACAGGTAACGAGGCATCACCTGAATCCGCGCTTCTGCACTCCGCATAAACGGCTATAACCACATCCCTTTCATTGATGTTTTCACGGAACGGGGGTCACTGTGGTCTGACTGCATTCGCTCGCTACCAAATCTGTGCTTTCAAACACCAGCGCGATGTGAACCGATTGACGCTTCGTCGAGCCCCCATGTCTGATATAATGGGCACTCTGTGCGTTCTCGCAGCGCGGTGCCCATTTGGCATTTCGCTTGATTACCGCAATTTTGCGCCCGGTTATGTTGATGAGATCCGCGAGGGATTAGGGTTGAATGATTGTTCAGATTGCAATTAGGCGTGATACTCGAATATATGCGTTTTAACCTAAAATTAAATCCATATCGCTGTTTAAAATAGGGACAACACACATTCGAACGTAGTTGTACTAATACTGTGTGCGACATATTCTGGAGACGAGGCACACACATCACATGTCCCGTCTCACACACACAACCTTGATTTCATCACTATAAAGTCCTATGTCGCAACCCGGTCAGTCAGCCATTCATGTTGTTGAACACAGACAGTCTCGGATTGCCCTTTTGAACTGCGTGTGATCGCAGAGTGATCAAGTGCACTCGATCGCGAAGCTCATGAACATGTGCCACTCGGATGACTTGATGCCGCCGACAAGCTTCTCGCCAAACGCTACACTATCAACGGTCGGATAGTCTGCTTGCCTTGCCAAACACGAAAGTCCAGCGTGTGGCGAGCGCGATGGCGACCTCGCGGTCACGCGACGCACACATGACTCGCTGTAGTAGTTTGCCGAGAGTCCTGTCAACTCGACTTCATGGTCTGCTTCCAGTTCGCCAAGCGTAAGCATTGTGGGAGATCAACCAGCGCTGTGGTGAGTCCTGTGGTGGAGTTTGGACAGTGTCGAGAGTGAGTCGACAATGAATCGCAAAGCTTGCAGAGTGAAGCGCCATTAACTGCACCAGCGACAACCATCACGACTGTGTCACTAGCGATAGCAAGGATGTCTGGCAGTCCATATCGATAGCAGCGCTTGCAGCGGCAGCAGCTACAGAAGCTCTGAAGCGAAAATGGTTGCCACCAGTCTAACCTGTGCAAACACCACTCAAACTACATAGTTCTACACTGTACTGAGGGACAAAAGACGTGTTGGGATGCCTGAGCTGCCTATCAGCAGTGCCATGGCGCCACGAGACGTACATTTCTAAACTCCCAACTGCGCCACAGTTTTCCCCCTCTCGAGTTCCTCGCGCTTCTACCTTTCCACCCCTCGACCTCAGGCGATTGCGCCTCGCTACATCTGCAAGTCTTCATGTGAAGAAGTTCGTATGACGCCAGAGTGAACGTTATAGTGAAGTGTGCAGCCACAGTCAAAGCACTCCACGTCCGCCCCACGCGCATAAGTTCTTGGTGCTCGTGACCGAGTCGTGTAGCTTGTCCAACTCCGCTACCGAGTCCTGCATCAACAGGAAGATCCTCTGGTAATGCGCAAGAGACAACTCGCTGAACTAGTGAAGCTCGGTTGCTTCCGAGTTGTTGCTTGTCTGTGCTGGAACTGTTCGGAGCCTGCCAGCATGCATCGCGCACGGTTTTCGTGCCTCGTGACTTGTGCACAGACGCAGACACAGACGCCCATGTTCCGCTGTTCCAAACAGGTTCAGCTGGAAAGCGTCGAGAGCGCGGGGGAGGAAGACGGAAACGAAAGGAACACTACACTGTGGCAGGGCTGTCTTCTGCGGCCGAGATGCAACTACTCAGCACACGCGCGTTTGGTTCGCCGCTTGTTGGCCACCTCGAGACCAACAAGACAAGCACCAACACGAGAGACTCCAGAGTCGCGGGGCTGAAGTCTGCTAGCTTGTCATGGAGATCATCGATGTTGCTGCGGTGGACGTGCAGTGCGGTGCCTCCAAAACTCTATGATGCTGCAAGCAGAGCGATCGCGCTGGCGCCGCTAGCTCGAGTTTGCCACATCAGCATTCAGCAATAAGCTGGTGTGCTGCGCGCCAACTCCACGCAGCGACTTGTTCGCGACGGAGAGCTCCTGTCGCCACTCCATCTTCGGCAGCAACGAGCCTCGTGCGTTTTCGCCCGCGCAGAGGCGGCAGCATACGCCCGACTCGGCCGCGTCCGCTCTCTTAGATGTCGAAGACAGTCGTAGTCCCCAGAACGGCATGCGACTATAGAACTCGAAAACGGACTGATGACTGCATGCCCGTGTTTCCTCCCAGAGAGCCGACCACGCGTCCGATGTTCTCGATGCGCGCCATGTGCTTGGCGAAGGCGGTACCGCTCACTGACCGATCGGTGTTCGGCTTTCAAGTCCCTGCGAGCACCGATCGGTCAGTGAGGGGCAAACCGATTGAGTGCTACTGTGCGACCTGCAGATGCGGTCAGGCCAATGGTCGCGGCGGCACCGCGACGAGGCTTCGGCTTTCTTCGCAGCTCTAGCTTCTCGCACGCGACGAGCGTGTTGCCGCTGCTCGCGCTGGCGCTCGCGCACGCCCCACCCGGCACGCTAGCCGCCCCGCTGTAGCAAGATGTAGCGAGGTCGACCAAGCTGCCGCGCTCGCCAGCAATTCAAACACAAAGCTGACATTCGATCTACTCCGAGTCGCCCCCAGCCCACGCGAAGAAGGTTGCGACATCGACCGACGTGAGGAATATCGTGGCAAAGGTCGTCGGACGAGATCTACGTGTGCGCGAAGGACGGCGAGGAGGTCACCGCTGTATGCGAGTGGAGTGTACTGGCGCACAGGAGAGCAACTCGGGTGCTGACAAGCGCTGTTCGGATGGGCGATGCTCGAGTCATGCACCACGCGTGCGAAGGAAGCGAGAGTAGCCGCTTAGATATGGCCAAGCTGTTCTTCTTGTCTGCTCAAGACACCAACTCCTATATCCTGGGCAGACTCGAGTGTAGTGTACTCGCTCTGACTTGCAACGCACAGCGGCCACCTTGAGGTTACGAGATGGTTGCATACAGAGGCTCGTGGTGATCGCGATAAGCATGAGCATAGGAGTCGACTGACCCTGCTGGACACAAATGCACTCGATTTCCCAGCACTTGGTCGCCGTCACCGCGGATCCAAGAGTGTCTGGGATCAGCGTGCGAACCGCCATCGCCAGGAACGGACTGTTGACGGTGCAGAGTTGTGTTGAGCACGAGATCGGGAGCTTGACCACAACGATCAGTCGGTGGACACTGCTGTAGAAACCAGGTGAAGGAATTCAAACAGGTTGGTGCGGCTACGAGTCTCCTGGTCGCGATCCGAGTCAAGATCACGAAGATCGCAAGCTTCGAACCCGCAGTGGGGCTACCACAACTGGTGAATTGCGAACGCATGCAGCCCCCCTATGGCTATATTCCGGCACCCGCTGTTGTGGACACCAATTTCACTGCTTCACTGCGAACAGCAGCTCTTCTCGGGATCGAAACCTGGACGGCATCACTGACCTATGATATTATGTTCGTGAGCTCTTTCCACGCTCCGCTGCGTATCCAGTACACTACCCCTTCTGACTCGAACACTGTCAGCCTACACGCCAATCACTACGCGGATATCTTGTAGCAGTGCCCGTTGATGTATGGCATATTTGCGTGAGCATGATGTCGGCGTGGAGCTGGCGATCGATCGGAACGAAGAAATAACACTGCACCTATCTGTTGTGATCGTCTCGATCGCAGATTGTCGAGTACTTGGCTGATGTCGAGCAAGCAAACAGCACGTGACAAATGTACTCCTCTTCAAGCCAAGGAAATCGCCACCGTCAGCTTATCGTACGCCCGCATGCGTATTGCACGAACGCGACGCTCTGAACAAGACCGAAAGACACAAAAAGCGAAGTTCGCGTTCGCGGAGTAAGCAATGCATCAAGAGAGAATCGCGCGTTGGGAGGCGCGATGCAAGGGACGATGCCTCCGCCACGAAATCTCCCAAGCCGAAATCAACTGAGCGAGAGAGGCTGTGGAGCGTGAGTTCCTTCCGTGAGTTCCTCCGAGCGCTCGCAGATGCCAAACATGACTAACAGTCTTGCAGTGCGGAAACAGTGCGGCAAGATAATGCGAATACGACAGCATTTGTATGATCGATTCCTGTTCGCATTGCTTCTGCATCCGATACTGACTTAGTGCGCTTGAAGCTTGCGCTGCCTGCCGCCGTTTCGAAAACAAACCGGGAGTCTACGTGCCAAAGTATTGAAATATAGGATGCGGCTTTGCGCATACCGATGGTGCGTCTTGGCGCAGCTACTCGTTCAGCGACTGCACCCTTCTCGAATGCGTGAGGATGCGTGACACACCAGGCATCGATTGGTGAAGCAAACCAGCAAGGTGAGTTGAGTCCTTTAGACGTTGGCACGCGTTGATATTGATCCATGTGCTGGAGCCTGAAACACAGGTGCTAAACCGTGTTTCCCACCCAAACTCTCGGATCACCACGCCAGCATCAAACGAGTTCTTTTCGAGCGGCTTTGCTCCAATCCCGAGGTTGCCTCGGACCGGCAAAGTTAGTTCGGTGCGCTCCTGACTCAAGTCGTGAACCAAGTGTCAGCTTGGTGTTTCGTGGTGTTTCCTGTTGTCTATCACACTTTCGTAAAAAATGTAATTACCATGGCGCAATGCTGACACAAATCAAAAGAGTAATTACACTTTTTACAGAATGCATTGGCTCGCGCGAGTGACCGCGATTTGCCTGCTTCATTCCAGAATCGCCTTCCTCTCCTTCAGAACGAGCCACCAGCTCTTGTGTGTGTGTGTGTGCGTACGCAGCACCTCATGTATGTGCGCGCGTGTGTATGAATCTGTGTGTTTGTGCCTCAACGAGTTCTAGTTCGGAAGGGCGTGATGCTATATCCTGAGGGTCTGAAATCGCAAGATGGACACGACCAAGTCCAGTCCGCTGGCATGATCCTTCCCTCCTCCTGTTCCTCGCGTGTGTGTATGTGTGTCGTCTACATGTCGTCTGCATGTGCTCTGCAGTCAAATCTGCCACAGTAGTTGCCGCTCTCCCGTGCGCAATGACTGCTATTGGCTGCACATACCAAGCGGTTGTTCATGATAGGAACCCTTCGACCACTCACAGCTGTGGGTCAAGGAGCCAATTACAGCCCACATGCTCGTCACCTTGTTGCGTGTGCTCTGCGTGACTGCGCAGATGTATGGAAGTAGTTCGCTCGCTCGCCGTTGTCATGAGTCCGCTGCATCGTAAGCCACCGCTCGCTCGCTCGCTCGCGAACGAAGGAACGAACGTCTCTGTCTCTGCCGTTGTCCTCGTTGCCTCTGCTGCTCTTGCGTCACGTGCTCGTCGCCATCTATCGTGCTGCTGCTAGCGTGGCGTTCACATAGATAGGATTATGGTTAAGTGTCGGCGCTGCTGGTCGTCGCCCTCTCGCCGGCCGCTCTCGCTCTCTCGCTCTCTCATACGCGCAGCCACGCGTGTTCTAATGCCTCGGCCGCGGTCGCGCGCTCCTCGGCGTTGCGCACGAGCAGCGACTCGATGAAGCGCTTCATGTCGTCCGACACGGCCGCCCAGACGCCGTCGTCCTCCGGGAAGAACACCTTGCGCGTGCCGTCCGCCGTCGGCAGGAACACGGGCGCGCAGCCGCTCACGAGCACGAACGTCACCACGCCGACGCTCCAGAGGTCCGCCTCCGTGCCGTAGCCCTTGCCGCTCATGACCTCCGGCGCCACGTAGTCGCGCGTGCCGCACTTAGTGTGCGCGCGCGCGAGCCGATTCCGCACGCCGGCGCTCGACGACAGGTCCTCGCTCGGGAGCTGCTGCAGCGTCGCCGCCTCCGACAGGCTCTCGTGCGGCGTCAGCGTCACCGTGCCGTCGAGCTTGCGCGCGATGCCGAAGTCCGAGAGCTTGATGTCGCTCACGTCCGCGCCGTGGATCAGGATGTTCTCCGGCTTGATGTCGCGGTGCACGATGCACTGCTCGTGCAGGTACGCGACCGTCGCCACGAGCTTGCGCACAAGCTTGCGCGCCGCGGCCTCGCTCAGCGGACCCGTGCGGTCGATGTACTCGAAGAGCTCCTGCCGGCAGAGCTCGAGCACGACGAAGATCTCGTCGTTGCTCTCGAAGAGCGCCACGAGCTGCGCCACGCCCTCGTGCCGCAGGCCGTGCATGATCTCGAGCTCGCGCTTGAGGAACTTGATCTCCATCATCTGCCGCTTGTCGATCACCTTGACCGCGAGCGCCTCGCCCGACGCGCGGTGCGTGCACGCCTTCACGACCGAGTACTTGCCGGACCCGAGCACCCGCCCGACGGCGTACTGCTCGTGGAAGTCGCGCGCGACGGGCACGCCGTCGAGCACCGCGGCGATCGAGAAGAGCTGCGGCGCGCGCTCGTCGAAGCCCGGCGTGGCGAGGTCGTCGAGCGACAGCGCCAAGCGCGACGCCGGCGGCGGCGTCACCTTCTCGCGGATCGACGGCAGCGTGGCGGTGGCGGTCGCGGCGCCGAGGTCGTCGTCGCTGAACAGGAGCGACGGCCGCGCGCGCGAGCGCGAGACCACCGGAGCTGGTGCCGGCGCCGGCGTCGGCTCGTCGAGCGCCGTGAGCGCCGACGGGAACGCGTGGAACGCGGCGCCGCGGCTCTGCTCCGTGACCGCGTGGAAGCTCGTGGCGGCGTGCAGGAACGGGTTCTCGCCGCCGACGAGGAACGGGTTCGCGTGGCCGGCGAGCGGCGCCGCGGGCGAGTGCACGTCGAGCGACGAGAAGTCGAGCGCCAGCGACTCGAGCGGCGGCGGCGCCTTGAGCGGCGACGACCCGGGGCCGCGCAGCACGCGACGCACGGACGCCGCGTTGCGGCTCATGACGAACTGCTCCATGGCGTCCACGACCTGCGCGTCGCCCACGATGAGCAGGTCCTCGAGCTGCGCCTTCTCCCGCGGCGACACGTCCATCTTGGCGATCTCGGCGCCGTAGCGGTGCACGCGCTCGACGTTCGACGTCACGGAGCTCACGCGGCCCTTGCGCTTGAGGCTCATGGGCGAGGCGACGTCGCCCGCCGCCGCCGTCGCCGCGTGCAGCGCCACGGGCGTGATGCAGCCCTGCTCCACGAGCACGCGCAGCTCGTCGCACGGCGCGTACACGAGCATCTCGGCGTCGCGGAGCTCGCGCAGCTCGCGGATCGGCGTCTCGCGCGCGGCGCCGGTGCGCGGGTCTGCGCGCATCGCGAGCAGCGCGCCGGCCTTCACGAACGCCATGAACCTGCACGCACAGCACGGACGGACGGCGTGAGGAGGGAACGGGGGGGGGGGGGG
>JAASFS010000953.1:0-10164 GCA_023333865.1 Globisporangium perplexum | reverse complement strand
GTGCCAAAGACTCGGTTCGGTGTCGCATCGGAGCGCTGGGAGCTGGTCGGCTCTCGTGCCTCTAGACACGGTCGCGTTCGTCAAGAGATGCGAGTTGTCTTGGAAGCCCCACAGCGGTTCTGTCTGGAAGTGAGTGGCGGAGTCGAGATCATTCGAGAGTTGGTCGATACAGAGATGATGAGATGACTTCAGGACGCCAATGCGGGGAACTCTCGGAGAGATCTCAAAGCGAAGCGAAGCCTCTCGTGGCGTTCTGTTCTGTCCTGTCCTGTCCTGGCGTGCTGGGGATCTCGAAGTGCTTGCCGCCACCGAGATTTCGGGAGGTATCACAGAGATGTTCGACTCGGAAGTACTCTCCGAGAACTCTGACCCTTTGTCGAGAGTGCACGACATCCTGTGAGTCCTTGTGAATCGTGGGACTTGGTGCACAAAGAGCGCCATGGGCTACGATACTCTTTGCGCAGGTTGTCGTGTATCGGTGCAACGACGTCTCCCGAGTCCTCCAGCCGGGTTCCAGTTCGGAAGTCTCGGCTGTCTTCGGTTCGGTTGCACTGTGAGGTATCGAGTGGTCTCGGAGATCTTGGCTGGTCTCGGAGGTCTTGAGTGACATTTGGGTCTCGGAGGTCTTGAGTGGTCTCGGAGGTCTGAAGTGGTCTCGGAGTTCTCGGGGTGTTTCGAGGGAGGGCAACATGGCGAGTGCGTTCGGATCCTGCACCATCAACAAAAAGTTTTGAACAGCTCGACGGACGAGCAGCGAGAGACCGATCCGAGGACGAACAGGAGGAAGTGTGAATGACGGAGAGGGTCGCTGGTTCGATGCAAGACACCACAAGACACCGCAAGACACCGAATGAATGAACGTGAGGGCGAGCGGATGGATAGGTGGGTAGAGTTCCACACGCCTCCCGCTGACCTCTTCGCCTCCCTCCTGCCAGCTCGCCAATGCACGCGCGTGGGTATGTATGTTGATCTGTTTGTCTACCTTCCTATCACCTATCGCCTATCGCCTATCGCCTGCTACCTACCGCGTCGACCCACTCCGGCGGCGCTGCGATCGATGTGCCAGTATGGCCACCCTAGTTGGTCATGCCGCGCGCCACGCCCTTCTCCTCGCTCTGCTGCGACGCGAAGAAGTTGAAGATCTGCTCGAGCGTCGTCTGCGAGACCGCGTACTCGCGGATGTGGCTCGCCTGCTTACCGCCCTCGATGAGGTGGAAGACCTTGGCGAGGCGCATGTCGCCCGCGAGCTTGTAGCGACACGTGTCGTTCTGGCGCTCGAGCAGCTGCACGCTGTCGGCACCGAAGCACTGCTGCAGGAACGCGTGGAGACCCACGAAGCGCTCCTCTGAGACCCACCACGCGCACAACGCCGCCAGCCGTACCGAGCCGTCGCGCTCGAGCGCAGCCGCCAGCGCGTACCCCGTCGAGTGGCTCATGGCGATCTTGTCGCTCCAGGACGCGTCGCCCATCTTCTCGCACGTGGCGCGCAGCTCGTCCTTCGTCACGACCGTCGAGCCGCTCGCGTCGGCGTCGAACCACGCGGCGAGCCGCTCGTCGACGACCGCCGTCGCAGCCTGGTCCAGCTTGATCTCGGCCATGAGTCCGTTGCCGAAGCGGTTCTTGAGGTGCTGGACGCTGCCGAGACAGCGCAGGCGGCCGCCCACCATGATCCCCACGCGCGTGCACAGCGCCTCGCACTCCTCCATGCTGTGCGTCGTGAGGATGATCGTCGACTCCTTGCGCGCCGTCGACATGTCGGCGATGACGTTCCACATGAACCTGCGCGAGACCGGGTCCATGCCGGTGGACGGCTCGTCGAGGAAGATGATCGGTGGCGACCCGATCATCGCGATGGCCACGGACAGCTTGCGCTTGTTGCCGCCGCTGAGCGTCCCGGCGAGCTTGTGCTCGAAGTCGTCGAGGTTCATCTGGTGCATGAGATCATCGACGACGCCGCGGAGCTCGCGGCTCGAGACGCCCTTGATGCGCGCGAAGAGCTCGAGGTGCTCGCGCACGGAGAGCAGCTCGAAGAGCGCGTCGAACTGCGGGCAGTAGCCAATGAGGCGGCGCACCTCGATCTGCTGCGACAGGATGTCGAAGCCGCCGAGCGTGCCGCGTCCGGTCGTCGGGATGATGTCTCCCGTGAGCATCTTCATCGTCGTCGTCTTGCCGGCGCCGTTGATGCCGAGGTACCCGAAGCACTCGCCCTTGGGGAGTCCGAACGAGAGGTCGCGCACCGCCACCTTGTTCCCCTTGTACACCTTGCGGATGCGCTCGAGCTTGACGGCGTCACCGTCGGCGCCTCCGCTGCGCACACGCTCGGCCTCGCGCTTGACGTCCTCGTCCTCGTCGTACGGCGCGTCGACGAGGTGCGGGTCCTTGAAGACCGCGGCCTTGATCTTGGGGAAGCTGAGTAGGAAGTCGATGCCGATCGCGACGGTCGTGAAGAGCACGGCGTCGAGCGCGAGGTAGAGCATCTCCCAGCCCATGACGTCCAGGTCGAACGGACTCGGGAGGTTGTTCGGGTCCACGGTGTAGACGCCCATGATCTCCTGCAGGCTCTGGTTGAGCAGCCCGCTCCCGAGGTTGAAGAGCGGCGAGAGGCGCCAGAAGAACTTGAGCACCTTGTTCGCCGCCTTGCTGCTCTCGAGCACGTCGAGGATGAAGGACACGACCATGAGCACGACGCCGAGCACGAAGTTGGCGATGATCGTGTACGTCTGCGACGCCGCGTGCTCCTTGAAGAGGTACGACATGCAGTACGTGAACGGACAGATCGCGAGGCCGAAGAGCAGGAAGAGTAGGATGACGGCAGGGAACGTCGCCGCCGTGCACGTGGAGCAGCCGTTGCCCGTGAACGCCGACACGTCGAACGCCTTGATGAGCACGACCGCCGCGACGAACGGGAGCATGTACGTGGCCATGTCCCAGAGGTAGTTGGCGAGCCAGAACGCCGGGAGGCTCACGCCTGAGACGAGCTGCTGGTGCTTCGAGTTGTGCTCCGCCTGCTTCTCCTTGACGAGGAAGACGACGATGGACGCCGGGAAGAACGCGAAGGCGATCACGATGAAGATGCAGGCCGTGAAGGAGAGGAAGGACCCGAAGAGCGCCTTCGTCGACGCCGTGTACGGCAGCGGGAACGAGTTCACCTTGAGCGTCACGTCCGTCGCTGTCGCTGCCGTCGCTGTCGATGTTGTCGATGTGGTGCCGTCCGTGGCCATGAAGCGGTACAGCGCCTGGTCCACCAGCGCCTTGAAGATCACCGCGCCGTGCGTGGCCGTCGAGTTCACGAACACGTGGTACCCGAACACCTTCTCGCTCGCTGACGCGTGCACGAGGTAGCCTCCGAGCTGGTCCTCCACGGGCGTCGCCGCCAACGTCGCCGTCGTCGCCGCCCCCGCGCTCGTGTCGGCGTCCGTCTTGCCGAACGCGCGCTGGAACGCCTTCTCGCTGAAGCGCAGGCAGTAGCCACCCGGGTCGCTCGCGTCCAACTCGGACGCAGTGTACGTGACGTTGAAGACGGTCGGCGTGGCGCTCGTGTACGGCGGCGTGGCGATGTCCGCGGCGGTGAACTTGTGCGTCTTGGCCCCCGAGAAGAGTGCCAGCATCGTGTGCGAGCACCACTGGCTGTCGTCCGTCTCGCAGAAGAACGGCAGGCTCACGCGCGCCGCGCCGGCCGCGAACTTGTCGGTCGTGAGCGGCAGCTTCACGTCCGACTTGGTGAGCGAGCTCGACTTGAGCAGCGCGAGCCCGGCGCCGAGCAGCGTGACCGGCAGCACGGCGCTGAAGATGACGACGCGGCGGTCGCGCTTCGCGATGCGCAGGCGCTTGAGCAGCAGCGCCGACAGGTGCACGAAGAACATGAGCCAGCCCGAGAGGTTCGCGATGGACGGTCCCCTCGCCTGTGGCTGCTGCGTCGCCGTCGCTCCCGGCGCGGCGTCCTTCCGGAGCGTGTGCTTGTGGTCCTCGTCGCCCGCCTCGGCCACCTTGATGAAGACCTCCTCGAGCGTCGTCACCGAGATGCCGTACGAGAGCACGCCGAGGTCCGCGAGCCGGTCGTCCAGCGCCTCGAACATGCTCGCGAACTGCGCCGTGCTGTCGAGCGGCAGCTGGAACGAGATCTCGGCGCCGACGTTGCTCAGCATCTTGGCGTTCGCGACGCTCGCGCTCACGAAGGCGATGAGGTCGGCCTCCCGGCAGCCCTCGCGCTTGACGAGCGTGAAGTTGTAGCCGGCACCGTAGCGATTCTTGAGGAACATGGACGACCCGCAGCAGCGCAGCTCGCCCTCCGCCATGATCGCGATGCGGTCGCCGAGGATGTCGGCCTCGTCCATGAAGTGCGTCGTGAGCACCACGACGCGGTTCTGTCGGTTGTTGAGCAGGATCTCCCACGTGCTGCGGCGCGAGTACGGGTCCATGCCGGACGTCGGCTCATCCAGGAAGACGAGCGCGCTGTCGCCGAGCAGGCAGATCGCCACCGACAGCTTGCGCTTCATGCCGCCCGAGAGTGCGGCGGAGAACACGGCGCGCTTCTCCGTGAGTCCCACCTCCTGGATCTTGCTGGCCACGACGTCCCGGAGCGCCGCGCCGCGGTAGCCCTTGACGCGCGCGTAGAAGAGCAGGTGCTCCTCGACCGTGAGCTCCGCGTACAGCACGTCGTGCTGGAAGCAGAGCCCGAGCGACTGGCGGATCTGTCCCATGTCCTGCGTGAGCGAGAGTCCGCGGAAGTAGGCGTCGCCGTCGGACGGCGCCACGATCCCCGTGAGCATCGAGATGAGGGTCGTCTTGCCGGCACCGTTGTGGCCGAGCAGGCACGTGATCTGGTCGCGGTACATCGAGAGGCTCACGCCCTTGACGGCGCGCTTGACGCCGCCGGGGACCGCGAACTCCTTCTTGATGTCGCGGATCACGAGCGCCTCGCCGGTCTTCTCCTGCTGCAGGAGCTCGTGGCTCACGCGCTCGATGTTCGGGTTCGGGTTTAGGTTCGGGTTCGCGTCGACCGCGTCGGCCGGCGCGCTCGCGACCACGTCGTTCACCTTACGCGATCCGCTCCCACGCTGCCGCAGCCAGTAGCTCGGCAGGACGGGGAAGTACCACTTCTCCGTCGTGCCGTACTCCTTGGGGATCACGCGCTCGAAGTAGAGACCCGCGAGCGTGTACAGCACGGAGTCGACGAAGAGCAGCCAGAGCGCGACGTCGAAGCTGAAGTTGTTGGCGACGGTCGAGGCGTTGCCGAAGTTCATGCCAACCCCCGTGGACTCGACCGCCGCGAGGCTCTGGACGCCGAACGCGAGCGCCACTGGCGCCAGGAGGCAGCCGCCCGCCTTGGCGCCGGCGCTCGACTCGTCTGAGAAGCCGCTCGAGACGAAGTACATGAAGAAGAAGAGGATCATGCCGGCGAAGGCACCCGTGCGCGCGCGCGAGAAGAGCGTGCTGACGAGGAAGCCGAAGCTCAGCACGCTCATGCTGAAGAGGAAGAAGAAGAGGAAGAGCAGCACGGGGTCGCTGCTGCCGAAGAGTCCGCCCTTGCTCGCGATCGCCTGGACGATGCTGCCGACGAGGAAGAGGAGCGTGTACGTGATGTACCACGAGAGGATGATTGAGCCCTCCTGGACGCCGAGGATCTTCATGTACTCTCGCGACCGCGTCTCCTTCTCCTGGATCAGCACCACGAGCACGCGCGAGATGGCGTAGAGGTACGAGAGCACGAACACGAGCGCGAAGACGCTCTTGACCGAGTCGTAGAACGGCGCGGACGTGAACTCCTCGATCGGGAACGCCGCGACCGACGAGCCGAAGTATGTCTGCGGCGCGAGGCGGAGCGGAGCCAACAGCGCTTCTCTGTCCGCCGCGTCGATCGCGCCGAGTTCCTTCGCAGCGACCGTCGCGCTCCCGCCGAACGCGCGAGGCAGCGCAGTCTGGAAGAAGACGTCTCCCTCGACTGCCTTGAACAACTTCGCCTCCATCGCAGGGTCGGACTTCGCGGTCGCAAGCTCCTGCTGGCACGTGCCGTTCGTCGACTTGGAGCTCGCGTCCCAGTGCGGCATGCAGTTGAGGAACCGCGTGACCGCAGTCTGGAGCGTCATGAAGCCGCGTCTCGCGTACGCGTTGTTGTACGTCATGTCGATCGTGCGCGTGAACGGCGACTCGAACGCCGGGTCCCCGAGAGTGCGAGGCACGGCACCAGGTGTCCCGCGCTCGCCCTGCGTCGAGTTCATGCGCACTGAGTACTCGATGGACGTGTACGTGCCGATGGCGGCGTCGTCCGGGAACGTGTCGAAGACGATCGCGCCGTAGATCTTGGGGACCTCGAGCGTCTTGCCGTACTGCGTGTCCGTGATGTACGCCTCCAGCGCCGCCTCGGTCTTGAAGAACACCACGCTGTCCTCGAACGACGGCGTCGTGACTCTGTTCGTCGTCCCCTGCGCGTTCGCCTTGGACAGCGCGATGCGAGGGTACCACTTCTTCATCGCCTCGAAGAAGTAGCTGCGCGTGAAGAGCGTGTCCGGCGCGATCGCGAGCTTGTACGGCACTGCCTTGTCCTGGCACTTGGCGGGGATCGCCCACGGCGAAGTGGCGACCGTGCTCACGCTCCCGAAGTACCCGATCGCGCTCACACACTCGGCTTTTTCCGTGTTCGTGAGGTCCTTGGAGATGCTCACGTCGTTTGCGTACCGCAAGCCGAGGTACATGAGCAGCCCGGACATCGTCGGCTCCGGCGCCATGTAGCGTGGCTGGTTGGCAGACGCGCCGAATGCTGAGAGTCCGAGGCTCCACTTCGTCGGCGCGGTCATCGTGAAGGCTCCGCCGGAGGTTTCGCTGAAGCCCGCGGGGATGTCGACGTTGTCCGTGAGCCCCTTGAGCGCGGTCATGAGGATGATGAAGAGCACCGGCAGCAGCACTTCGGCCACCGTGGCGATCGGGTGGCGCTTCTTGAGCACCGCGTTCTTCCACAGCAGCGTGCGGATGTGCGTCGCTCGATTCACCGCGCGGCCATTGGAGCCGGCGGACCGGACCTTGCGCTCGCCCTCTCCGTGCATCCCGACGGGTGCGACTTCGGCCGACAGCGTGTTCTGCTTCTGCGATTGGCTCGAGCGCACAATCTACTGGGGTGAGGAGGCGACGAGGAGTGGCTTGGGCGGTCGATGCGAGGCGATTCGCGCGCTCGGGGTCGAGTCGGACGAGAGTCTGGAGGTCGGGTTGCTGCGCGGTGCTGCTGCTCCTGCGAGAGCAAGTTACCGAGTGGGTCGTCTCGAGGCGAAGTCAGCTGCTTCGAGCAGCGTTGTTTATTCTGACTACCGAGGAACGCTGATTGTGCGCTGCTGCTGATGCGATCATGTCGAGCGAGCGAGAGCGAGCGAGAGAGAGAGAGAGTCGAGAGCAGCCAGCCATCGCCAAGGCGTCCATCCAGGCACGAAGGCAGGCGCCACCGCCGCCACCTCGCAGTTGATTTCGAGCTCCTGAGCATGCGAAGCAACAGCGCTCCTCGAAATACTTTGTGGCAATCACAACTCGCTGCGCGCGAGGAATCATCAACAGCGCCGTCCCAAGCAGCAGCAGCAGCAAGAGCAGCAGACAACACTGTTGCTGCTCCTTGTGCAGTCGAGCAGCACTCTCGCGAGAGTTAGTGAGAAGCAGGAGTCTTCAGGAGATGGCTCCATTCGGAGCCCATCTTCTTCTCGACTACTTCAACAGATCAATGACAAACGCGTTCGTCATCACTCGGCAAGGTGCAACTTGCTCGGGTATCGAGACCATATGCTTCCCTCGCTCGGCATCTTGACGTAAGCTGAG
Source organism: Globisporangium perplexum (assembly GCA_023333865.1). Classification (NCBI taxonomy): domain Eukaryota; phylum Oomycota; class Peronosporomycetes; order Pythiales; family Pythiaceae; genus Globisporangium; species Globisporangium perplexum. The sequence goes on along the minus strand of JAASFS010000953.1, from coordinate 2,370 downwards.
CTCGGCTACATCCGCATCACCAATGCTGCATCTGCCTGCTGCACGCGGCGCCACCGTTCTCGACCGAGTTGCGAGCGACCCAGTTGATCCAGCGCGCAGAGCACAAACATCCTGCTCTCTTCGTGCGGACGTGTTTCACCTACTGTCTCCCCGGTATGCACATGGCTCCGGTCTGCTTGCTGCAGCAGCGCAGTGTTCACTGCTCGCTGCTCGCTACTCGATGCACACTCTTAGCACTGAGTGGCTGTGTTGATACCGAAGTACCAAATCTTGCTTGATTGATACTTTTAGCACCTACTGAATCAAAGATGCTGTCGCGAGGAGGAGGAGGAGGAGGAAGCGAGCGGCACGCGCGCGGCTGGAAGGGCTTGCGCCGCGGGTGGGCGGAGATGCCGCAGTACCTGAAGCTGCTCGCCGGCGGCTGCGGCATCATCGGCGGCGCGTACGTCGCGAGCCACGTGGAGACGATGCCGCTGACGGGGAGGCGGCGAGTGATGTTCCTGTCGCCACGTGCGTGCACTCTCCTCTCATGCGGAGCTCGTTGTTCTGGCTGTTCTGGCTGTTCTGGCTGTTCTGGCTGTTCTGGCTGCTGGCCGGCAGTTGACTCGCCGACTGGACGCACATGCGCAGTGAGCGAGGAGCGTCTCGGAGAGCAGGCGTCCCGGGTACGCGCGCGGCGAACTCGACGTCGCGCTCGCGCCGCGTCTTACGCTCGCCGTTCGTTCGGCTCTGCGTGTGCGCGCGCAGGAGATCATGCGCGAGAAGCGTGCCTTGCCCGCCTCCCACCCGGTCAACTGCCGCGTCACATGCAGCTCTAACTCGCTTTCATGGGCAGCTCGCTCACGCGCCGCCTGCCTGCCTGCCTGCCTCCCACCTGCAGATGTCGCGGGCGGTGCAGCGCGTCGGCCGCAAGATCGTCGAGCAGGCGGAGAACCCGTCCATGAAGTGGCAGTTCCACGTCCTCGACTCGCCCGAGCCGAACGCGTTCTGCCTCCCGGGTGCGCCGCCGCCGCCGCCGCCGGTGGCAGCAGAGCGCGCGTGAACTGATCACGTGAGCTGCGGCGCAGGCGGCAAGGTGTTCGTGAACTCGGGACTCTTCACGGTGCTGCGGGACGAGGACGCGCTCGCCGCCGTGCTCTTCCACGAGGCCGCGCACGGCATCGCGCGTACGTCGCCTGCCGCGTGCTGCGCGGCTGTGGCTGCGGAGCGCGTGCGCTGAGGAGTCTCTCGCCTGGGTGGGTGGAGCAGGTCACGGCGCGGAGAAGGTGTCCTTCAGTCTGCTCGTGTACGGCGCGCTGGCGCTCGTGGCGCCGGACTTCGGGCAGCTCAGCGACATCGTACGGCGTCGCCGTGTCGGATCGCGACAGCAGCCGGAAGAGCTCCTGCGGTGCTCGCATCTCACGGCGCGTGTGTGCGGATGCCGGCAGCTCGTGAAGGTGGCGGTGGACCTGCCGTTCTCCCGCAAGCTCGAGCTGGAGGCGGACTCGATCGGGCTGCGCCTCATGGCCCGCGCGTGCTACGACCCGCGCGCGAGTCTGCACATGAACGCGTCGCTCGGGCGGCTCGAGGGCAAGCGCGCGGCGCAGCTCAAGTACTTCTCGACGCACCCACCGAGCGCCGAGCGCGTCGCGGCGCTCCGGTGCGATCCATCGACCGCCTTGAGCAGCAGGCAGCGGAGGGTGCGAGGTGGCTGCTGACGATCGCTCGCTCGCTCGCGTGCGCATGTTGTGCCGCAGGGAGCAGCTGCGCGACGCGCTCGAGATCTACGAGGCGTCTGCGTGCGCCGAGAAGAAGCGCGCGTTCGGCGCGGCGGTGGCGCCGTGAGCAGCTGGCGCTGGCAGGCGGCTGAGCGCGTGCTGCGGGTGACGATCCCCACCGCACACCCACACTCACAGGCGAGCAGTCCACCCACACACACTCTCACACACACGCCTTCGCTTGCTCCAGAGCACATGCATGGTGGCTTACAGGTTAGAACGCTCGCTACTGTCTACTCGGACAGCAGCGCTGCTCGCCCGCCCGCCCGCCCGCACGAGGACTGCTTAGTCCTTGTACACGACGGCCGTGACCTTGCCGAGCATCTTGAGGCGGTTCGAGTCCATCACAGCAATGCGCGCGAGGCCCTGGCACTGCTCGAACGTGTCGAGGTACAGCAGCGACGTCGGCTCGAACACGACCTCCGCCTGCTCGAACTGCGACAGCTCCTCCGGGTTCTCCACCTTCTCGTTGCCCGTCTTCTTCGACTGCTTCCAGTTGATCGCCGTCATGCGGCACGCCACACGGGCCGTGCGCGAGAAGATCACCGGGCAGTAGCCCTTCTTGAGGACACCCGGGTGCTCCTGCACGAACACCATCGCCGTGAACGTCTTC
>JAASFS010000952.1:0-10174 GCA_023333865.1 Globisporangium perplexum | reverse complement strand
TCGTCGACCTCGTGGCGCTTGTCGAACGCGAAGCGCTCGTATTGCTCCATGCTGTTGCGCACGAAGGCGTGCGCGAGGCCCTCGAGCTGCGCCGCGTCCTCGCGCTTGAGCTTGAGCGGCGGGAAGGGGTTCGTGTAGCGCCTCGGCGCTGTCGTCGTCGCCATGGCTTTGTGTGAGTGAGTGTGTGTGTGTGTGTTTGGGGGGGAGTAACGTGTAAGTTCTGAGCGGTCGGTTGGATCGAGTCTAGAGTCTGCTGCTGGTGCTGCGAACGCCGCCACCGCCGCCGTCCACGACCTCGTGAGGCAGACCGATCGGTTGGCTGCCTGCTCGCCTGTTGCGGAGTGAGGTCTGAGGGACCGCGCTCCTTGGCGGCGGCGCTGTGTACGGCGGGTGCGAGTCGCTGTCGTGCGCGCGGCGGGCGTCCAACTGTGCGCGATGCGCGATGGAGCGTCGCGGGAGGATTGTGGTTGCTGCGGCGGTAGGTCTCGCAAACGCTGGACAGCTAAACAGGCCTCCGCTCTCTAAGCGGAGCTGAGCTGCTGTTGCTGTTGTTGCTGGGAACGCCGCGCGAAAGTGACTTCAAGCCCCATACACATCATCAGCTGACCGACGGCGAGAGAAGAGAGCGAGAGGCGTCGCGCGCGTGCGCGTGCGGGTGGAAATCTTGTTCGGGGCAGTTAGCAGATAGAGCGCGAGTCGCGATTCTGGAGCATGCATGCATGAGAGAGAGAGAGCTGGGCTCGTCATGACTCATGTTGGAGCAAGCCGAGCACCGCATCTGCGAGAACTTCCGACATGCGTGCATCCAGCTGCTCGCTGTAGAGGCGGCGATCAGGTGCGAGCGAGCGAGCGAGCGTTCATGTACACTCGTTCTTCTCGGCGCGGCCGCGGGCTTGGCGTTGGCGCGCACCGCCGCCGCCGCGAATGGAGCCATCTGAGCATGAGCGATGCTCGATGAGGTCACGCGATCCGAGGATCCCACGCAAGAAGCAGACTTTGCTTGTTCAAGTGCCGATACACATACACACACACCGAGGTGGCCAGCGAGAGGACTGCTGGACAGCAGCATGCTCTGTGCAGTCCTCAACGGCTTTGATTTCTTCACTATCTGACTCCCTCGCTCGGAGATCGCGTGCGCACATAACGCAGCCGCCGACCGCCATGCCGCTCGCGCCGCGCGTGTTCCTCGCGTTCAACGACTTTGCGCGCGCGGGGCCGCGTACGTGGTGGACGCCTGGCGCCTCAGCGGCACGATGTGTCTGTCGCTCACTCGCTCACTCGCTTCCACCTTGCGGTCGTTCGCCATGCAGACGTGCTCCGCTTCGCGCGCGTCGCAACAGCCGACGCCACTGCCGCTGCCCGCGAGCTGCCGCTGCCACTGCCGCCGGCGTTCGCGCGCCACGTGCACGCGTGGGACTTCGCCGCCGAGCCTGCGGTTCGTGTGCGCGGCCGCTTCCTTCGCGCAATGGCGTGCGAGAGACTGAGATCTTCGGGACACGGTGTGCGCGCAGGTGTCGTTCATGGTCGTGGACAGCGCCGCGGTGCAGGAGGCGACGTATTGGGCACTCGCGGACGCGCTGCTCACGCTGCTGGGCGACGCGGGCGTGCAGGTGCTCATGGTGGTCGCGGCAGTGCACCTGCCGTACGCGAAAGCGGCCGCCAGCGGCGCGGCGCCGGTCTTCTACGCGGCGCTCAACGCGGACGCCGGCGACTGCGACGACGCGCTGCCGACGCTCGGCGCGCGCTTCCCGCCCGTGGACGCGGCGTGGGAGCTCAAGGACCGCTTCCTCGCGGCGCTCGTGCACCTGCTCAAGGTGGAGCAGGCGCCGCGCGCGCACTTCCTGCTGGCGAAGGGCTACAAGCCCGGCCGCGACCACGCCGGCACCTACGAGGTGAAGGGTGGGGGAGGCGACGGCTGTGCGCACCGGCAGCTACTCAGGCGCTCGCTCACGCGGGATGTGTGTGTGTGTGTGTGTGTGTATGGCGGCAGGCGGTGGACGCGCTGGCGGCGGCGGTCGCCAGGTTCTCGGACGACCGCGTGGCGGTCGACGCGCTGGAGATCAAGACGACGCTGCCGCGACGCCTCGCAGACAAGCTCACGGACGTGAACGCCGCGCACGAGAACGAGCACCACGCGCTGCTCTACCACTAGCTCCGCAACCCTTAGTCAGTCAGCCACCGCAAGCACCAGAGAAGAGAACGAGAGCCGCGACTCGCACTGTGCGTCGTGCTTCCATTCGTCTCCGCCATCGTCGCCGTCGTCGCCGACTCGAGACCCGTGCGCCGCTGCTGCTGGCTGCTGGCTGCTGCTCGGCCGCCCGCCGCGCTTACTCCATGAGCAGCACGATCTTCCGCTTGGTCGAGCGGTTCACGGCGGCGATGATCGCGTCGTCGAAGTCCGCGAACTTGTACGTCTGGATCCAGGTTCTTAACTTACCGGCCTCGACGAGCCCCGCGAGCTCCGTGAGCATCGCGACACGCTCCTCGACCGCCGACTGCTTCACCCACTCGCTGAGCCAGAAGCCCTTGAGCGTGATGTCGTGGAAGATGAGCGAGCCCGTGCCCACGGACACCGCCTCCTTGCTCATGCCGCCGTACGTCACGTGCACGCCCTTCTTCGCGAGCACCTTGCCGATCTCGAGCGAGCTCTTGCCGCCCACGCAGTTGAGCGCGAGCTTGGGCGAGGGCAGGTCCGAGATCAGCTCCTTGAACTTGGCCGAGCCGAGGTAGTCCGACGTCACCACCACGGTCGCGCCGAGGTTCTTCAGGTGCTGGTTCGTGAGGTCGTAGTCGCCGTCGTCGCGCACGATGTTGATCGTCTTGATGCCGCGCAGCGCCGCGAGCTGGATCACCGCCTGGCCCACCGCGCTGTTCGCGCCGTTCTGGATCACCACGTCGCCCGCCTTGAGCTCCGCGAAGTCCGCGAGCAGGCGGTAGGCGGTCGCCGGGTTCACCGCCAGCGTCGCGGCGTCCTCGACCTTGATCTTGTCCGAGATCTTGAGCACGTCGGCGCTCGCGGCCACCGCCGTGGAGCGCCACGTGCCGAAGCCCGCCTGCGTCGGGATCACGCGGTCGTTCACCTTGACGTTCGTCACGTCGGCGCCCACGGCCGTGACGACCGCCACGCCCTCGTTGCCCGCCACGGCGGGGAGTGTCGGCCGCACCGCGTAGTGGCCCTGGATCTGCGACAGGTCCGCCACGTTGATCGGCGCCGCGAGGAACTTGAGCGCCACCTGGCCGCGGCCCGGCGCCGCCTCCTTGGCGTCCGCTTCCACGCTGCCAGTCAGTCAGTTAGTCCGTCAGCCTCGGCAGCGCGACCGACCACCAGGCGCAGACAAAGGAGGAGGAGGAAGAGGGGCGACGCACTTGAGGACGTTGAGCGGGTGCCCGTACTCCGCGTAGCGCACGGTGCTCATGGCGCGGGCCGCGCGGCCCTTGCTCTTGGCGGCGAACCCCTTGGCGACCGACGCGATCATCCCTGTTGCTGCTCCTGAGCTCCTGCTGCTGCAAGCTTGCTGCTTATCGGTGGTGGTGGCGAGGTTGTGTTGTGGCGAGGGAGACCCGTGCCAGCCGCTCAACCTTTTTTCAGACATTTGAGCCTGTGTGAGTTGATAGGAGAGGACATGCTGCTGGATCGGTTATGGAAGTGCTAGCTTTTATTCTAATGCGAAACCTGCAATGAAGTGATACAGTCTACAATTTCAAATTGATCAACGATTTTCGTATATTTCGAGAAATTGGACCACCAGTTTTATGGTACACAGAAAATCGCTGAAAATAGTATCGTTACTTTGATAAATTAAGGATACATGCGCAAAAATGACAATTTCCGAATTTTCGACACCAGCTCACGATTGCACTAACATTGCGTACAGAACTCAGCTGCACAACACAGCCACCAACGGTAGACTCGCCTCTTGAGTGGGACGGGTTTGAAACAGTAAGGATCAGAACACATGAGTGATGAAATAGCTAGAGGCTTACTCGACTTTGATCCGCAGAGTTTTCCTTTCTGGAGGGTATGTAGTTGCTCTCCTGTATCTGTCCTATTTGATGATGTACAAGACCCTATCACTACCAAGTGTGCAGGATCAGCAAAGGTTTGCGAGTAGAGGTGTTGCCGACTGCTGATCGCTATCCAGTACCATCGACACCGACGTGGTGCGCATGGCGGACGATTTTGGCGATGTCTTCCACTTTGTAGTTGCGCATGTCTTTGTCGTCGTAGCATGCTGTCCATATATAGACTCTGCCAAACAGACGAAACCCGGTCACCGCTCCGATGGACTCGATCTGCTCAACACCTCCACTTACTCGAGTTTCAAAGTCATCCACCACTTTCCATTAAACCTAGAGCCCGAAAGAAGAGATGGACGAGCATCGCCAAAGTGGAAAATATTCTCGTCTTGAGATCGGAGACAAGCGCTCTCAGATGTTGTCACGGCCTCCCTGGTGCTCGGTGAAATGGCAAACGCTTGAGAGCCGTCGAGAAGCCGAAGTAGTGATAGTATGGCGAGGGCATGGGTGCGCACCCAGCCTGTTTGCAAATGGTCTTCTCGATGCACAGCACGAAACGCCACAGGCGCGCAATCTCCAACAGCTGCCACAATGAATCGTGGCTGAATTTGTTGTGTGAACTCTGATCTAAGCAAAAACACAGTGGGGGGACAGCACATCGAACTGATGGTCCAGCGCTGGCACTCGACCTTGTAGGTTCCCTTTGAGAGAAGCGAGGAAGGTTTCCACGCGCGCACTGTCGATCTGTGCAGCCGCAGGATTCGCGTTGCCAACTTCAATCAGAGCTGTGTTGAACACGACAGCAATCAACCCAGTTCTTGAACACGTTCATCTTGTAATCCGACGATAATTCGACGTCGCGGTGACTAGTGTGTTCGTGTCTACATGCGTGTCAGGTGGGACTGGTCTGGGGCAAAACCGTTTGAAGAGATCAAGGCACAGATAACCCCCATCGCGACGTATGATCCAAGGAAGGATCTATCCATAACTCCTCTTGATAATGCTCCGGTTATTGGCGCACATGTACTCTTGATTACCGCATCATGGGGCTCGATCGCCTGTTGGTTCGGAAGAACATCTCTTGTGTCTGGGCCATTGAATTACCAGCATTGCCACCTTGGGTGAGGTAAACCGAGCAGAACCACTCTGAACGTCCGCTTGAAAGAGTTCGTGGTCTCAGACTGTACAAACATGTACACCAAAATTATAAATCAGTGAATGCGGCATACACGATCCTAGGTCGCTGAAATCGTTCCGCAGTAGACAACAGTCCAACCACCTTAGTGGAGCTTGTTGGTTCGGTCAATTGTACGCAGTAAGCCCCGACCATGGTCCCAAACCGAGGCCTGGAGGTTGCTGAACCCACGCCGCTATGACACAATACCCCCAAACGGTGCTTCACCCATGGCGCCGTTGAACAGGAAGATGTCCAGTATCAGAAGTCAATCTATGTCGCCAGATTCCGAGTCTCCAAAGTATGATGTCTCCAGCGTACACATCTGGCCGCTCGCACACATGTTGAGCGACCCATACTTCTTGAGGTCCCAACCGCTGGCTTTGGTTTTCATCAGGTACGCTTTTCTATTCCCAAGCTGCTGAGCTGTCGGTACCACTCCCACAATCTTTGGTTCCCAGAAAACCGTTGAAGGATCTGGGTCCTCACTTGTGCTGGACCATCTCCCATGTTCAGCTGAGTGGCGACTTCAACTTGAAGGAGAGGATCAACGCCGTGCTTGGTGGTAGCAATCTCAACAAGTTGTGGTGGTCGACGTCGGCTTCGTCCGGATCATCCGAGATATCTTCCTCGATCCGATACTGGTGTCTGTCTTGTTCTTCGTCATCAAATCCACTGTCCTCGTATCCGTCGCTGAAGAGCGAGTTGTGGTTGCTTGTATATCGTCGCCACAGAGGTCAAGGATACTGTCCCTGGAATCGCAACGGATTCGACAGAGCCGCTCCTGGACAGAATTCGTGGGTTGCCCCGTATGGTAGTACCAACTCCAGTTGTGTCGAGGTGATTGATTGAGAAGTGAGGAGAGAGTAATATATGACACAACCGCTTGTATCATGTCAGATACGCCTCAATGCTACACTAGATAGAAAATAATGTCTTGATCTGACATCGATCTTGTCGCAATCGTGGTTTGTGCGGTTGGTGTGTGGCTGAGCTTTGTCACCTCAGAACCAACCTGCATGACCTAGAGTAAAAACGCATCGTAAAATGTAAACAAGCAGTGTGTGGAAACTTGTGAAAACTTGTATAATGCCGATTGAAGTGCAAGTTTCCACTCTCGACACCTCAATCGAAAACGGCTTCCCCCCCCGAAATAGTTGCCTTGCAGACTCATGCGTTCCGCATCACCCTCGAACGCAAGCCCTCTTGCGGCCCAACCACAGCCATTTCTTTCGTGTTGGTCATCGTACGTAAACCGATTGGTTTCCGTTTGCGAAAGCACGCGCCTCTGCGCAGGCTCGGTAGGGTGTTGGACCTTCGAGGATTAGTTTTACACAGTTTCTGGGTTGGTATATGTATCGTGGTACCAATTGGGCTGGAAAAGGAATCATGATACCATAAATATTGAGTTTTGGCGATACCAAATATATAGTATCGTGGAATGCCTGTCGATACCAATCGATGGTTTTTGTCAGGTGTAATTACGTGTTTGTAAATATATTGAAACGTAAAAACACCGCTTCCATTCGTTTTTCCCGTCTAAAGAAGCTCTTTCCTTCAAACGAGCATTTGCTCAATCTCGTCAAAGGAACCCGAACGCTGTGCTTGTCTGCAGCAGCTCTTCCAACACTTTCAGATGCTGCTCCTGCGTGTGTTCATGTGTGTGTATGCCTGTATATGTGTTTGTTGCCTCTGCGCTCCCAGTGATGCTAGATATAAGTTTGAGATCCGCGAATCGCGTCCGTGCGTCGCTCTCCGGGGCGGCGCGCGAGTCGGGATGCTGTGGACACGCTCATCGTTGAGGGACATCGCGATCAAGATCTAGTGTTTTGTCTGTGTGCGTATGAATGAGTGGCGAGTGCTGGCGCTGGTCTCGATGATCAACTGATATAATCTTTGAGACCTGAACACGCATGTTGAGAACCTCTTTACTGAGAGACCAGCGCCATCGTCTCTTGAGTGCACGTGTCCAAGACATCGCAGGTAGCTCCCGCAGTAGCTTGTAGACGTCGGATAAGCGGTGCGTTAATGCAGACCGCTTTTCTTCGCCTTCCGTCGTATCTGCTCATGCGCTGTTGCTTGTTAGTGTGTCTTCTTCAAGGGCGAGAGCTGGAGCTTTCGCACCGCCTCTCGTGACTTGCGCCGCTGAGAATGAGACCCCGCAGCGCTCGAGCCGCGCAGAGTCGGCGTGCTCGTGCTCTTCGGGAGCGAACTGCTGGTGCCGAAGAACTCGTCGAGCACGCCACGCTTCTGCTTCTCCCACGCGTCGAGCTCACGATGCAGCTGGATGATCTTCTGTTGTGGCGGGTTGTGGAAGAGCAGCGAGGCCTGCAGCGCGTTCATCGTGCCGCTCTGGAACTGCACGTTCAGGCGCGCGAGGTCACGCTCGTGCAGCTCCAGGATCTCCACGAGCGTCTGCGAGCGGATCGTGACCTGTGACGGCTGCCCGGGTTGCAGCACGCTCAGCTCGCCGAACATCTGCCCGCTCGCGAGGATCGCGACGTCCACCTGCTCCGTCACGATGCGCTCGCTCTTGCCGTTCGGCTGCGCGGTGTTCACGAGCCGCGGGTTCGTGAGCATCCAGCCGTTGTCCAGCACCCACGAGCCGTCCGTCGACCTCGACGTCAGCGGGTCGTCCAGCGATGGAGTCGCCTTCTTCGAGGCCGCCGATGTCGCCGACGCCGACGAGAGGCACCGAGACACTGCGACCGTCTTGCGCACCTGGCACACACCCCGCTTGATCAAGCACAGCTGCGTCACGACGTCGCCGGCACTCAGGATATCCCGCCCCGGGTCGTACACCTTCCGGCTCGAGAGCACCGCGAGCGCCGTCAGCACGTCTTCCGCGCAGCTCTGGAACACGCGGCACGAGCGCAGGAACTGCACGCGCTCCTCCAGCTCGGCCTCTTCGCGCTCGTGGAGGATGCCGCGGTACACGTCGGTGCTCAGCACGAGACAGTGCACTTCGTCCAGACACGAGTAGCTCGCGGGCTCCAGCGGCAGCAGCGTCTCGTCGTCGCCTCCAGCGTCGAAGCTGCTGTCGCCTCTGTGCGGCGGCGCCGGCGATGCATCGAGGCGGAAGCGCGCGGGATTGGCGTCGGGAGGGAGCGCCACGATGTGCCGCAGCGTGCGCAGCGTCCCGTCCGCGAACGAGAGCGCGAACGGGTCGACGCCGACCGCGTCGCCCTGGCAGAGCGTCTTGAGCTCACGCAGCTTGGACACGCCGTGCGCGTCGACGTTCTTCACGAGCGACGCCACCGTGTTGAGCACGACGTGGAACGCCGGCGGCCGCACACCCTGCTCCACGACCACCTGCTCGGCCTCGAAGTGACTGTACGTTGCCTCCTCGAGACACTGCTGCATCATGCCCTTCGTCATGCCGCGGAAGAAACTCCAGGACGCGGCGTACGCCACCGCCGCCTGCACGTCGCTCGGCGAGCGCGCCACGGGCTTCTGCTTGAGGAAGCGCAGGAACCACCCGCGCGCGCGGCGCTCGCGCTCGCCGCTCGCCGCGTTCGCGTGGATCGAGCCCACGGATTGGAACGACGCGCCGAAGTCCCCGAGCTGCAGCGAGAACGAGCCGTGGTGTGAGTTCGCGGCGTCGCCGTCCCCAGCACCCGGCGCGCGCTCGCCCACCGAAGGGGAAGGCAACGGCGCCGCGGGCTTGCTCGCCATGCGGCGCAGCGCTTCGAGCCACGCGTAGTCGTGGATGGCGTCGCGGAAGCTCCCGAGCTCCTTGAGCACGATCGCGCGGCTCTCGATGAAGAGCATGTTCTTGGCGTCGAGCTTGATGGCGCGCGTGAGGTCCTGCACGGCGTCCTCACGCCGCCCGAGCGCGTACAGCGCGCAGCTGCGGTTGTAGAACACGAGCGCGCGCGTGGGCTCCTGCGCGGCGCACGCGTCGTAGTCGCGCACCGCGGCCTCGAACTGCCGCAGCCGCTGGAGTGCGTACGCGCGCTGGAGCTGCGTGGCGGTGCGGTGGCTGCCGCCTGTCGCGGCAGGCGCGTCCGCCGCGCCACTGCTCGCTGCTTTCTTGAGCACGGCGCTGGCCGCACGCACGGTGTCCTGGAACGCGCGCTCGCTGCGGTGCACCGCGTTGCGCGCCGAGAGCTCCGCTTCCTGCAGTTGGACGCCGACAACGCGTCAGCGCTCCGGGTTCGCATCGCCAGAGCACCCAGAGCCCAGAGCCCAGAGCTCGTCAAAGCACCGGACCTTGGAGAGCGAGCCTTCGAGCGGTGCGAGGCACTTGAGCGGAGGCAGCGCCGACGCCGACGCCGGGAGCTGCTGGTGCCGCATCACGAGCGCCGCGCCATCGGTTGAAGCCGGTTGTTTTGATACCTGTCACTTGTTTTTTGACACCTGGGTAACCCAGCTGAGCAACCTGTTGCACCGGCACTCGAGTAAAAGCACCGCGGCACCACAACAGCCTGCGAGTGCGCCGGGTGCCTTGAAGAGCCTGGCGGCGCGGAATCCGCCATGCGCACCTCCGCCTCTCTCAGGCTCTCGCTCGGCCTCCTGGTCTTTAGCGACGCGCTCCAGCGCCGCTCGGAGGCTCCTCCTCATTCCGCAATTCGCCTCCTCCCGCGCACTCGCAGCCTCGGATGCGCGTCTCCTCTGCACTCACGCTCTCCGCGTTGCTGCTGGCGGCGGCGGCACCGTATGTCACGCGTGCCGACGCGGAGCCCGGCGCCGTGTCCCCAGCGCTTTTCGCGGACGAGGACACGGCGCTGGACGAGTGGCGCACGGGCGACCGCGGCACAGCGATCACGTTCTTAACGACCAACTCGGCAGTGCAGAACTCGATCAGCACTCCATCTGCAGGCGCGGCAACGCCGTCGTCCGCCTCGACGTCCACGTCGACGAGCACGAGCACGAGCACGGGAACCGGGACGAGCACCGCCACAGGCAACAACAATGGCCGCAACCCGGTGCAGGGCGGTGCTGGCACGTCCACGACCACGTCCACGACCGCGGCGACCACCG
>JAASFS010000951.1:0-10184 GCA_023333865.1 Globisporangium perplexum | reverse complement strand
TGCTCTGTCTCCGCCAGCTTCTTGACCCTGCGCTGCGCTGACGGCGCGTCTTGTCCTGCGCCGGATGCGAGCAGTGGATCTGGACTACGTGACGCGCTTCGGCGAGGTCGCGAAGGCGGCGAACGTGCCGTTCTTCGGTCTGCTCACGTCCCAGGTAGGGCTCGTGCTGCTCACTTCTTGGCTCCAAGTGTGTGCACGCACACAAGCTCACACACACCCTCGATGCATGCTCGCTGCGCCTGCAGGGGGCGAACAAGAACAGTTGGCTGCTGTACCTGAAGACAAAGGGCGAGGTGGAGGAGAGCATCAAGGCACTCGGCTTCGTGCGCACGGCGATCTACCGCCCGGGTCCCCTCGACCGCGGCGAACTCAACCGGTTCCACGAGAAGATCTCCGCCGCGATCTTCCCGAGCGTACGTGCTGCCGCTGCGTCTCGCGCTCCCCTCTGAGGTGGCGCCGCCTGACGCTCTCTCCCTTCGTGCGCAGACGTCGACGATGGCGGTCGCGAGAGCCATGGTCGCCGACTTCGAGAGCGGCGCGGCCACGGGCGAGAAGGTCTGGGCCGTCGCGGACCTGAAGGCGTTCGAGCCGCGCAAGTAGCTCCGTCCGTATAGGCAGCGCACACCTAATACCAAGTGCACCACTCGTGCTTCCCATCCATCCTCCCCCGCGCGCAGGTGACCCACGTGCGTGGTGGCTTCCAGTGGTCGTGCGACATTCCCATGTGTCGCCTCGCAGCCTTCTGTGAGGGCTGGATGATCGACCGCCAGGAGCTCCTGCTCCGGCGATCGGATGTCACCTCTCGGATGCCACTCGCCGATCCGCCTGCCCGCGCACACCGCAGACCTCTCCGACGACCGCGACGATGACCGACCGGCAGCCTCCGCAACAGCAGCAGCAGATAACGACGACGACGACCGACTCGCCGGTGCACGCGGCCGAGCTGCACGACATCGGCGTCGAGGGCTCCGACATGACGCGCGACATCCACGTGGCGCTCTTCCAGGCAGGCAAGGAGCGGCCCGCCGCGCGCTCGCTGCCCGACGTGCGCGCCGTGCTATACGAGGACGTCGGACGCGCCTCCGACATGGCGCAGCCCGGCGGCTTCCGGCGCGGACACGTGCTCGCAGTAGCGGCGCGGGGCGACGAAGACTATGACGCCGGCGACGACGCTTCGCCGCCGCCACCACCGTACGTGCACGCGTCGTTCCTCGACACGCTGCGGCGGCCCGTGCGCGCCGGTCGCGACGCCGTGCAGGCGAGCTATGACGACTTCATCCTCGCGAACCTCGGCTACGGCATGTCGCGCGAGGACCTGTACGACCAGGACGACGACGACGACCTCGACGGCGCCGACGCCAACACGCCGCTCGTGCGCTACCGCGTCCAGCCCATCGATCACGGCTCCGAGCGCGGCGCGGCGTACAAGACGTTCGCCGAGGCGGAGCAGCTCGAAGCGGCGACAGGCGCGGCAGCGGCGGCGGCCGTGACGCGCGGCGCGTCGGTGCGCAAGACGGTCTTCACGGTGCTCAAGTCGTTCGTCGGCAGCGGCATCCTGTTCCTGCCCAAGGCGTTCCAGAACGGCGGCATGCTCTTCTCGGTCGTCGGGCTCTTCGTCTCGGCGGCGCTCTCGACGCTCTGCATGCTGCGCCTCACTGCGTGCTCGGACGCCGTGCGGCGCAGCGCGGCCGGCGCCAGCAGCTCGAGCGGCGGCGTGTCGTACGGGCTTGTGGGCGAGCGCGCGTTCGGCGCCGCTGGCCGCGTGGCCGTCAACATCTCGCTCGTGCTCTCGCAGCTCGGCTTCTGCTGCTCGTACCTGATCTTCGTGGAGAGGAACGTCGGGGACATCCTCGCGCAGCTCTTCGCGTCGCCGAGCGCGTCCTCCTGGACGCTCCTCCTGCTGCAGATCCCGCTCTACACGCCGCTCACGTGGGTGCGCCGCCTCGAGTACTTCGCGCTCACGAACCTCGTCGCCGACGTCCTCATCCTCTTCGGCCTCGTCTACATCATGGGCTACAGTGTGCGCACGCTCGAGGTGGCAGCGGCGCCGCCCACGTGGGAGAACTTCAATGCCAAGAGCTGGGCTCTCTTCCTCGGCACGGCCGTGTACTGCTTCGAGGGCATCGGGCTCGTGCTGCCGATCTACGACGCCATGGACACCAAGCTCCAGCACACGTTCCCGCGCCTCATCGCGCTCTCCGTGCTTTTCCTCGTCGTGCTCTTCTCGCTCTTCGCCGGCGTCGTGTACGCCGCGTTCGGCCAGGACACGCAGTCCGTCGTCACACTCAACCTCCCGAACGCCAGCGAGAGTGGCGCCACCATGACCGTGCAGCTCACGTACTCGCTCGCGCTCGTGCTCACGTACCCGCTCATGCTCTACCCGGTCGTCAAGATCCTCGAGAGCTATCTCTTTGCGCACCGGCGCGTCAAGGGCTACTGGCGCTGGCAGAAGAACGCCTTCCGCTTCGCGCTCGTGTGCCTCACCGCCGCGATCGCCTACTTCGGCAAGGAGCAGGTGCGTCGCTCTCTTTCTGGCAGGTTGGTGGGTGATCGAGCTGACGCTCGCGCGTGGGCAGCTCGACAACTTCGTGGCGCTCATCGGTGGCTTCTGCTCCGTGCCGCTCGCGTTCATCTACCCGTGTCTATTCCACTCCAAGTGCGTCGTCGCGCGCTGGTCGCTGGTCGCGCGAGAGCGCTCGAGGGCGGCGCTGACTCGTGTGTGTTGTGTGCATCTCTCTCTCTCTCGCACAGACTCGTGAACAACGGACACTGGCTCAACCTCGCGGTGATCGTCGTCGGCGCGCTCACCATGGTCTTCGCCACGTACCAAGCGCTGGCGACGTGGAGCTGACCGCCAGTACGAACGAACACAGTCGCCTCTCTTCGCTCCCTACTCAGGCGCTGTGCTCGCGCTTCTCGCGCTTGCGCTTCTTCAGCTTCTTCTTCTCGCGCTTCTTCTCGCGCTTCTTCTGCTTCTTCGCCCGCTTCCTGTCGCTGTCATCGCTATCCGATGACGACGGCGGTGGCGGCGCTGCCTTCGCGTCCTCGTCATCGCTCTCGCCCGAGCCGCTCGCGAACGCCGGCGCGTTCTCCACCGACACGTTGTGACTCGCGTGCAGCGACTCCCAGATCTCCTGCGTGCGCGCCGCCTTCTTCCTCGCCCAGTACGCGCGGCCCTGCGCGTCCGCGTCCTCTCTATCCTCCTCCTGCTGCTGCTGCTGTCCCGCCGTGTCTCCGGCCGGCGAGCGCGTGCGACGCGGACGCGGACTCCGACTCGCGCTGCGCTGTCGCCGGTTGCGGCCGCGAGAGTGGCGCTCGGCGCTTCGGCTGCGGTCACGAGAGCGGCTGCGGCTCCGGGAGCGACGCCCACGGCGACGGTGCCGCTCGCTCGTGAGCGCCAGCCGCAGCCTCCAGCGCTTGTCCTCCTCCTGCGCACAGCCGCCGTTCAGCTCATATCGCCGCCGCGCAGACACGCTACCAGAGCGCGCGTACATGCCGGCGGTTGTGCTCGTCCACGCTGCCAAGCACGAGCATCCGTTAGGCATGATCATCGCATCATCGTGGGGAGGAGGACACTCATTTGTGTGGCGCACCCGCGGATGGTGGACGCGAGGAAGAGCTTGTTGACGTCCCCGCGTGGCGGGGCGCGGTTGTCCTTCTCGGGAGGACAAGAGAGCCGGAGTGAGCGAGGCGAAGAGGACGCTTGCGAGAGCACACGCACGCACACACCTACCTCCATCCTCTCCATGTCGTCCACCTTCGCTTTGGTCTCTCCGTCTAAGTACTCTATCGAACTTAGTCGGAGTGAGCACTGTGTCGCTTCAACATCACGTCTCGAGCATGAAGAGCGCTCCTCGCGACGCCGAGCGTCCGCATGACGACGGCGATGGCGATCGCGTCGGCGGCGGCGCGTTCCTCACCGAAGTGTCCTCGTATGTCACCTGTCTCTAAACGCCCCACCGCCTCCAGCGCAGCTGACGACGATGCTTCTTTCTCCGCAGATTCCCGACGTCCTCGGTCTCGCGGCCGTACGAGCACGACCCAGAGAAGGGCTTCACGATGGACATCATGATGATGATGGATACAAACAAGGTGCCCGCTGGCATCTCTCTGTCCTCTCGCAATCCGCCAGCTTCTGCTCTGACGCACCGCTTGGACGCAAGGTCAGCGCGCTGCGCAAGGAGTTCCAGGTGAAGGACAAGGGGCTCTCGATCTCCGAGTTCGTCTTCGTCATGATGAAGTTCGTGCAGAGCAGCCCACTGAGCGCCGAGAACGCGCGCCTGCGCAACCTCTCGGAGCAGCAGCTCGTCGCGAACCTCTGCGAGCTCTTCGCGCAGATCGACATCAACGGTGACGGTTCCATGGAGTGGGAGGAGTTCACGAGCTTCATCGTCGACACGGGGCTGACTGCCAAGAGCCACCAGCCCAACTCCATCCAGCACTATCATCACGTGCAGTGGGAGGACGCGTCCAAGCACAGCACCTTCATCGACCACGTACGCACCGCGTGACTCAAGCACACCGATGACGCGCGCTGGTGAGCTGACGCCGTTGCGTGACGCGCAGATCTACTTCTTCCCGGCGAACGACCTCGTCGCGCTCGTCGAGAACTGCAGCCCGCTGCTCAAGTTCTACAACGTCAACTGCGAGCTCGTGCGCACGATCAGGTCGCCCGAGGGCTTCGTGCAGTGCGCCGAGCACCTCTCGAAGGTGCGTCGCGCAGACGAAGCAGCGTGCGAGCGAGCAGGTGCTGACCCGTTGCGCTGTGCACGCCTCGCCTCTCTTGCGCGCTCGCTGCTGCTCATGGCGACTCGCTGGCGTGCAGTTCGACCAGTTCGTGCTCGCGTCGTCCGACCTCCAGTTCCGCTTCTACGACGACTCGACGCTGCGCCTGATGAAGAGTTGCCACACGCCCACCTCGCAGAACTGCCTCAAGTGGTACCCGGAGACCTCAACGCTCTTCTCCGCCGGCGTCAGCGGCATCGTCTACGCCTGGGACGCCGAGCGCATGGAGGAGAGGCACCACATGGGCGGCGAGTCGCGCGGCAAGGTACTCACGCGCTCGCACGACGACATCGTGCTCGACCTGCTCAGCGTACGTCGGCAGCGTAGTCGACACCGTCGTCGAGACTGAGTCATGCGTGCTTCGCATCGCCTTTGGCTCATGCGATCTGACGGCGCTCCGACTGCTTCGCTGCAGCTCCCGACGCTCGAGTCACTCGCGTCTGCGAGCATGGACCGCACGATCCGGCTCTGGGACGTGCACACGGGCAAGCACAAACAGCAGCTCGACGGTCACATGAAGGGCGTGCGCGCGCTTGCGTACTCGCCCGAGTACCGCTTCCTCGTCTCCGCGGGCTTCGACTTCGACGCGCTCGTGTGGAACCCGTACGTTGACCAGCTCATCCTGCGCCTGCACGGTCACAACAACAGCCTCTGCGGCGTCGAGATCATCCCCGACACACCGCAGATCGTCACCGCGGACGTCGACGGTGTCTTCAAAGTCTGGGACATCCGCAACTTCGCGTGCATGCAGACGTTCACGGCCGAGAACATCGGCGAGGTCAAGAGGATCGTCGCAGTCACCTCCCAGAAGCGAATCGTCGCCGCCGGCAAGAAGGCGCGTCGCTGAGAGGAGGATGCTTGTTGCCAGCACGTCGATGTGGTGACACCTCGATGCCGTCCGTGTTGACTGACTGAGCCTTTGACTCGCATCTGGTCGCAGCTGACCAAGTTCGACTACGAGAAGCTTGAGAACCCGGAGCTGACGGACGACCACCCTGTCTTCGCCGCGCTCTACAACCCGACGTCGCTGTCCTTCATCACCGCGGCGGGCAGGGACGTCAAGATCTGGGACGCGCGTCTCGGCAAGCTCATCCGCGTCTACCGCGGGCTCAGCACCACGGACCTCACCTCGCTCTGCCTCGACTTCCGAGAGCGCAAGTTCATCGTGGGCGACCACGCAGGCAGCATCCACGTCTTCGACTACCTCAACGGCTCGCACATGAAGTCGTTCGCGTACGCGGAGCTCGAGAGCCGCGCACACCTCTCCGAGGTCTCGCGCGTGTGCTACTGCGACGCTTACATGTCGGTGATCAGCGCGTCCTGGGATGGCTGCATCGACATCCACGACGAGAGCGACTCGGAGCGCGGTGTGCTGCTGCGCCGCATGAGCGGTGGCCACGCGACCGACATCACGTCGCTCTGCTTCTCACTGCACCTCTCGCTCATCGCCTCGGCGTCGTCCGACAACTCGCTGCAGGTATGGGACTACGAGTTCGGACGCCTCGAGGGCACGTGCGTTGGGCACGTCAGCAGCGTGCTCGCGCTGCACTTCCTTGACCCGTTCCCGCTGCTCGTGTCGAGTGACAGCACGGGCAACGTGTGCTTCTGGGGGATGCGGCCCAGTGCGCACAGGTGGAAGTGCGTCTACCGCTTCCGTAACTTGCAGCGCAGCAGCGGTCTCAGCGGCAGTGCCTCCGTCACGTGCCTCGCGACCCACACGACTCCAAGTCCGTACGATCCGGCAAACTTCGGCTCCTACACGCTCATCGCCGGAGACGACAAAGGTGCCGTCAGTGTCTGGAACGTACTACCGCTGCTGCTGCGACTCGAAGAGGACTTCGGGATGCACCGCCTGGAGAGACCAGTCGAGTGCGCCAACGCGCAGCGCAACCTGCGGGTGAACGCAGCTGGCATGGTGCGCAAGTTCCGGAACGGACCCGAGTGGGGGGCGTTCACGCAGCGCGACCCGGTCGCGTCGTTCTTCTTCCTGCCTCGGACGCCGCTGCTCGCCGAGACGCACGCGCTCGTGCCTTGCGCGCAGCAGTGGAAAGCGCACGGCGACGTCGTGCACAGTGTGCACGTGATCGCCGAGCCGCAGAGTCTGATCACATCGTCGTTCGACCGCCGTGTGAAGATTTGGTCGTTCGGGAGTGAGTGCCTCGGTGTGCTCATGCAGGGCGAGACCGACGGACTCGGCGCGCTGCGGCGACCGTGGCGGTTCTCAGTCGACTATGACGCACGCGAGCGACGCAAAGAGAGCGCGTCCGCGCAAGTCATCGAAGAAGTGCACAAACTGCTCGAAGAGGACGCAGGCGGCGCCAACGGCAGCCGCAGCAGTCGCGGGAGCCATGCGCGACGACGTGCTGAACGCGCAGCTACCGCTGCTTCCAGTCTGATCGCATCGAACGAGAGCAGCAACGTTGCTGGCTCCATCACGAACCAGGGCTCGGACGAACTGGACCAGATCACGCACGGCTTCTTGCCTCCGATCGCGCCATTGACGACTGCTCAGTCCGTGCTGGCGCCGTTGCGCAAGACGCCGCGCCGGAAACCCGTGACGGCAGCGCGCGCTGGCCGACTGGTGCCCGAGAGCCCGCGGCAGCTGCGGTTGCTTACACCGCGCGGATCCAGTGCTGGTGTCGGCGCTGGTGTGAGCAACACGACACCTCGATGACAAGCAGCAGTTCGCTCAGTGCTTCGAATCAACTGGAGTAGGAGTTCAATCATCTCGAATCGTAGACGTAGCATCGACACCCGCAAATATTGTCCACCTGACCTTCGAAAAGTGGTGAAGAAGACATATTGCAACTTCAAGTTGCACTTTTTCTCGCATTCTGTCTCCTCGATCTCCTTGATCTCCTCGAAGGGCACATTGCAAGTCTACTCCGCAAATCGCACGACTCACGCGCGCTGCAACAGCGGCGTAGCCACGCCAGCGCGCGTTGTCGCGCGCGAGCCTTGGCGGCGCGCCACAATCCACGCCACTGCCGGAATCGCGACCACGAACGCCACCACGACCGCTGAGACACCGAACGTCGCGTGCGACGGCGACGACACGTCTCCGCCGAGCTGCTCCGTGCTGTCGCTCGCACTCTCCAGGCACTTGGTCTTCGAGAGCTGCGCGAACCACTTGGCGGCCGGACGCGGGGTGCGCGCCAGCGCCGAGGAATCAGGTGTCACCTCGTCCTTCGCGCCGGTCGCGCTCGTGAAGTTGACGTAGTAGAGCCCGAAGCGCGGCTTGAACGACCCCCACTCGTAGTTGTCGAAGAACGACCACGCCGTGTAGCCGATGACCGGGATTTTGAACTCCGTGATCGCGCGGTGTACCTGTTCGAGATACGCTTGGAAGTACCAGAGCTGGTCCGGGTTGTCGACCGCGTCATTGCCGCACCAGCCGTTCTCCGTGAGGAGGATGTCCGCGCTCGGGTCGTGCTTGTGCATCCACTGGATGATGGCGAGGTACCCTGGCGCATAGCCCTTGAACCAGGCACAGTTGGGCTGACCGAGGTCGTTCGCGCTCGACAGACGCGCACCTTCCGGAGCGCGCAGCTCGTCCACACCAGCATCGCGCTCCCACCCGAGTGACAGACTGCTGCACTCGACCTGCGAGGTCTCCGAGTCGCAGTCCGTCACCGAGTGCGACGCGTAGTGGTTGAGCATGAAGAGGTCGTATGAACCCTTGAGCAGTTCAGCTTCCTCCGCCGTGAACTCCGGCAGTCGGTCGCCAGCGCGCTCGCGCATCACATCCGGGTACTTCCCTGACACGATCGGCGAGAGGTACCAGCCGAGTCCGAACTGGATCCGACGCTCGGCCGCCGCGACGTCGCGCGGGTTACTCGCATCCAGAGGGTATGCAAAGTGGTCCACGAGCGCGATGCCGATGCGCGCCGTGTCGTGGATCGCGCCGCTCTTCTTGAGCTCGCGGAAGCGCCTCACCGCCTTGCCATGCGCCAACAACACGTGGTGCGCGACCGTGTACGTGTTGGTGGTCGAGTTGGCGAACCCCGGAGCGTTCAAGCCGGTGCCGTAGCCGTTCACGGCGAACGACCAAGGCTCGTTGAATGTCGTCCACATGTCGATCTTCGAACCGAACTCCGCGAATATGAGCTCCACGTACTGCATGTAGTGGTCGATGATGCCGCGGTTGATCCACCCTTGCGGCTGGAACTGTGTGTGCAACTCGGATGGCAGGTCCCAGTGGTACAGTGTCAGGATCGGCGTGATGCCGCTGCGCTTGAGCTCGTCGACAAGTGCGTGGTAGAACGCGATGCCTGGTGCGTTCGGCTTCATTTTCCTCGTCTGCGCGTCCCAGTTCATCACGCGCGACCACGAGATGGAGAAGCGGAGCGTTTGGAGCCCAGTCGCCACCATGAGTTGGATGTCGTCGCGGTAGCGGTGGTAGAAATCGTCGGCGACGTTCGAGCAGTCGAGCCCTGGCGCCTCGCGACAAAAGTCGTCCCAGATGGACGGTGTGCGACCACCCTCATTCCAGGCGCCTTCGACCTGGTACGCGGCGGTCGCCGTGCCGAAGAGGAAGTCGTCCGGGAAGCACCGCTTCTCTCCTGAGATCTCAGCTGTGCTCGCGACGGTGACGCTTGTAGCTGCTGCGAGTGCTGCGAGAACTGTCGCCACCAATATCCTGATGCCTTTCATCGCACACGAACAGGGAAAGCTCTCTGGAATCTCTGGGAGACTGGAGACTAAGAGCCGCGGAAGTCAGGGAGGCTGGAGGAGTGCGTCGAGCGCTGCAAGTTTGCGAATGGGCTTGGAGTGAGGGGACGTACTGAGCAACGAATGATGCCGTCCGCCATCCGGAACGTCGGATGGCGCTAAGCACTTCGGATGTGCGCTGCAGTCGCCGATCCGAAGTGCTTCGCGTTGTTGCATCGGCGGTGATTGTGGTCCGGCATCTGAACCGGTCGTCAACAGTTGCACGCGGTCAGTGGCAGCTTCAAGCGGATCGATCCTGTTGCCTCAGCGGCGGTACATGTAGCAGCGATTCGTCCGGTGCCTCGCGCGTGTTGCGACTTGGTAGCCGCAGCGAGCGCAAACAGCGCCTCAGCTGTCAACACAATCGAGACACACGCCGCACAAGTTCCAGACCGCCAAACAGTCAGAGCCACCTTTGGCCTCGGCGATCCACGCAGGCAGAGCTGGCAAGCGCGCGTTGACGCTGCTGGAAGTACACCAGGGGAAATGAAAACGATACTGAGGAATGCGCTACTAGGAGTCTCCGGGTGTCTCGCAGCACGCACTCATCGCTCGCCGCTGTCTGCTCTTGCTCCGGTTGGCGCCTCCACGAATGATGTCGCGTCAGCTGAACAGGAGACGCAGCGGCTGTCCGTCGGCGTCGACGAGCGGACGGAAGTTGTTCCGCACCAATCGCTGTGCTCTCGTCT
>JAASFS010000950.1:0-10195 GCA_023333865.1 Globisporangium perplexum | reverse complement strand
GCGCCGGCGCTTTAGGTAAAACCTAAAACCCTACTTCTTCCTACGTGTCTGTTATTGATTGGCTAGCTGCACTGGTTGTCTGTGCCCAATGATGTCGTAGGATTTGTCTGACGTCACGTCAGACTCACTGTGATTGGCTCACAGTGGTGTGGCTGTGGATGCGCCTGAGCTTGAAGATTCCCTCTTCAAGTCGGCGGTGTGTGGACTACACGACCCGTGGTGCGGTTCACATCACATTTCTTTTAGTGCGCTCTCTCCCTAAAAGAGCATGGTCTTTTAGAGGAACTTTGTGTAACACACCCTGTTACAGAAATGGTCTGAGCAGTAGTCAAAGCATTCATGCTCTATAGAATCGCCTATCACAACCAAGACGTCACAGCTACACCATGTGCTGTATTCAGTATGTATCGTATATGAGTGCGTGTTGGTAAATAGTCTTGATCATAGCTATCCAGACTATTTGTTGAACATGTCCTCTGAGATCTTAACCAGACTATTTTGAACTAACACATGAGTAATCGGATGATCCGATGATCTGAACCCTTGCCGCTCGTCAAGTAGATCGTCAAGCAGATCGACACTTCAAGCAACGGGAACAAGTGCGTCGGGCATTCCGAGTCCACATTGTGAAACAACCACCATTTCCATACTGTAATAAATGCGTATATAGTCTGGTTCAGACCAAAACTTCTCTGAATCGACCTGTCGAAATAGTCTGGTCAAGACTAAATACACTTCTTACTCGGACGGACGGACGCGATGGTGCTCGGGCTGCTGCTGCGCGAGGATGAGGAGCGCACGCTGGCGTTCGACTTCGAGGCGCTGCTGCCGCGCGACGAGTCCATGGACGAGGATGGCGGACACGGCGGCAGGAAGGACTTTAAGCGCGGGACGGTCGTGTGTCGCCACTGGCTGCGCGCGCTCTGTATGAAGGGCGACAGCTGCGAGTTCTTGCACCAGGTGCGTGTGTGCTGCGAGCGCGGGTGGTCACGTCGGATGGTGGTGGTGACGCCTGCAACTGACGCGTGCGGCTCGCACACCCCAGTACGACATGTCCCGCATGCCCGAGTGCCGCTGGGGGATGGAGTGCCAAGTGCCCGAGTGCCCGTTCCGCCACGTGCCGGACGAGGAGCGCGTCGAGTGCGCGTTCTACAAGCAGGGCTTCTGCTCGCACGGCTCGAGCTGTCGCTACCGGTGCGTACGTGCGTGAGAGCCGCTCGCTCGTGGGCTACTGGACTCTGGACGCGGCGTCTCACTCGCGCTGCCTCCGCCCCCAAGTCACATCAAGCTGGCGCGCGAGGAGTGTCCGGAGCTCGCGGACTTCACGCTACAGTCCAAGGTCGCGGACGAGGAGAACGTCAAGCGGCGAAAGGCGCAGCCCGTGAACGAGTTCTACAAGATCGCGATCTGCAAGCACTGGGAGAAGCAGGGCAGCTGTCCGTTCGGCGACGAGTGCCACTTCGCACACGGCGAGAAGGAGCTGCGGCCGTTCCCCAAGGGCGAGAAGGATCCGCGGGGCGGCGGCGGTCGGGACAACCACCACCACCACGGGGCTCGCAACGGCCCGCGCGACGGTCACGGACCTACGAACTTCGTCAAGCTCGAGCGGCCGCCGGCGCCGCGCGTGACGCTCCCGGGCTTCGTCTTCGCGTGCAACAACACGACGATCGACGAGTGCTTCGGCCGCATGATCTTCGGGCTCGCGAAGGACCAGGAGGCGAACGCGGCCAAGCAGGTGGTGCCCGGCGCGCCGCTCTTCCTGCTCAACATGTCGGACCGCCACGTGCTCGGGGTCTTCGAGGCGGTGTCGCCGATCGTCCTGAACCTCGCGCCCGGCGCGTTCTGCACCGCGCCGAACACGCCGTCGCCGTTCCCGGTGCAGGTGCACTTTCGCGTGCTCATGAACGCGCCGGCGATCTCGTCCGCGGAGCCGCAGATCCAGAGCATCGTGGACGACCGCGGCGTGCGCATGGGGGCGCTCACGCTCGAGGTGACGCAACAGCTCGTCGACGTGTTCGCCGAGCGCAGCGGTGGCGGCTTTCCGCCTCCGAACCAGCAGATGCGCGGGGCGGGGATGCCGCCGCCGCACGCGGGTGGTGGCGGCGGCGGCGGCGGTGGTGGCGGTGACGTCCCGATGGCGCCTGGCGGTGCGAGCAGCGCGCTGACGAGTCTGCCGAAGGACCCGAACGGCCCGGGGTTCCTCGAGAAGATGCTCGTGGGCATCGAGAACGAGAACGAGTTCAGCGTGACACGCCGGATCATCGGACACGCTGGCGCGAACGTCAAGCGCATCAGCGCCGACGCGGGTGGAGGTGCGAAGGTCCGCGTGCGCGGCCGTGGCTCCGGCTCGAAGGAGGGCGGCGTAGAGGACATGAGCGAGCCGCTCGTGGTGCTCGTGTCGGCGGACAACGAGCGCAGCTTCCGCGTCGCGTACGACCTCACAAGTGAGCTGCTCGCCGGCATCCACCGCGACTACCGCGGGTTCCTCGCGCAGAAGGCGCAGCGCGGGCAGGCGCCGCCGCACTTCCCGCCGCCGCAGTTCCAGGGTCCGCCCAGCGGCGCCGACAGCGGCGCACCCCAGACTGTCAAGCAAGAGCCGCCGGCGTGAGGACAGAGGAGACGCGCAGTAGCTGGTTAGTGCGACAAGCTCCAACGACCGAGTGCGCGGCGATACATACGACTCTTGGCTGCGGCGTGTCTTGCCGGGAACTCCGCTTAGCCCACCTTCTTGGACGGCAGCACGCTCGAGACGGACTGCGCGTACGACACGAGGCGCTTGACGGACGTGAGGTACTTGCGCTGCGCCTCGTTGTTCATGACGTGCGCCTGCTTGTTCGAGTTGATCTTCTCGCGCCCCGTGCGCTCGTGGATGCCGACCATCGTGACGCCGATCGGCCACGCCGCGTTGCCGATCGCGAGCTTGATGTACGCGTCGTTCGCCAGCACGAACTCGCCCTGCTTGCAGAAGCGCACGATCTCGGCGAGGTTCGGCAGGATGTCGGGCGGCACCTGCCGCTGCTTGCATAGCTTGAAGAGCGGCCGGATGTAGTCCTTGCACTGCTTCATCGTCTTGGTCGCGATCTTGCCCTGCGCCGTGCGCTTCACGTGGTCCGGCCGCCCGGCGAGGTCGCGCTCCCACGCCTGTAGCATCGCCTTAAAGAAGCGGTACACGAGCTTGTCGACGTCGCGCTCGTCGTCCTCCTCCGTGTCGGCGGCCGCGTCCGGCGCCGCCGATGCCTTTGTCCTGCGGCCGCTCGAGGCCGCGGAGCCGTCGCCGCCTCCTCCCCCTCGGCTGCGGCTCCGCTTGCCGGCGCCGGCGTCCTCGTCGAAGCCGTCGGCGTCACCCGCGGTCTCCGCGTCGTCGTCGTCGTCGTCATCATCGTCGTCGTCCTGCTGCTCCTGCGCGCCGCCGTAGCCCACGAAGCGGTTGCGGGTGCGATGGCCGCCCTGCAGCTCGTCCTCCTGCCGGGACGCCGCGTCGTGCTCCGCGCGCCGCAGTCGGTCCCCGCGCTCGCGCGCGCTTTCGCCGAAGAGCGTGACGGGCTCACCGAGCTCGCGCAGCCGCCGCTTCATCTCGGCCCATGGCAGAGCCAGCGCCGCGTCGCCCTCGCCGCTCTTCTGCTCGTTCGCCTTGCTGCTGCTGCTGCTGCTGCCGCGCTCGTCGCTCTCAAGCCGCCGCTTCTTGGGACTCGGCGGCTGCCTCGCCTGCGCCTGCACCTCCGCCTCCGCCGCGAGTCGCAGCGCCTCCACCTCTGCGCGCCGCAGGTATTTTTCCTGCTTCGGCGCCGCCGGCGCCGTCGCCAGCTCGCGCTTCTTCGCTGCCAGCACACGCTGCAGCGCCTCCATTGCTCGTGGCTCCTTTTCGTGAGTGAAGAGCTCCTTTTTGGGCAAACGTTAAAAACGATATTCTCATGCGATATACAAACATCAAGTTGCTTGGAGCGAATGACCCCTCCCTCATTTATGTCGCGGTCGCCGAACGCAGCAGAATCAAAAAGCGATGGCGGAGCTCAAGAGCTGGCTGGCGGAGCGTCCCGCCGTGCGCGCGATCGTCGACGACCTCATGCTGAGCCTCAAGCGCCGGTGCGTCCAACTGCCCACCTGCCTGGTCGACCACCTCCGGACGCTCTACGAACCGCGCGCCGAGTGCCCACTGACGCGCTCCGCAGGCAGCTCACGGGCTCGTACGACACGGCGAAGAAGACGACGATGCTGCTGTCGCGCGTGGTGCGTGCGGCGCTCGGTGTTTTGTTGCGTGCGAGCACCCGAGTCTGCGAGGAGTCCGTCTAACGCGCGCCGCACAGATCGAGACCGTGGAGTGGACGACCGCGGGGGAGATCATGGACAAGGTCCGACAGCTCGGCCACATGCTCACGAAGGCGCACTCGCGCGGTACGTGCTGCATGTTCTGCTGCCGCGTGTGCTGCGGCCGGCGCTCTGACGCCTGCGCGCGCAGAGCTGGCAATCGGCAACGTTGTGCGCCGCGTGCTCTACATCATCCGCGAGGAGTACCTCGGCGCGCTCAAGACCGAGGCGGAGAGCGCGCCGGCGCTGCAGGACGCGGCGGCGCCGAAGAGCAGCCACAGCTACCAGTCGGCGCGCTCGCTCGGCACGATCCTCACCCCGGGGACGGACACGGACCTCTCGATCCCGATCGCCGATCTCAAGCTCGTGCGTCGAGGCTGTGGCGCGTGGGGCAGGTGGACTCTCTGACCTCGGGAGCCTAACGCCTGTTGAATGTGTGTGGGTGTGCGCCAGTCCGTGAACGAAGGCATCGCCGAGCTCATCGAGGAGATCGAGTCCTTGCACGTGAACATCGCGGACCAAGCCATGGAGTACATCCACGCCGAGTGCGTGCGCTGCTGCTGCTGGTCGGATGCGAGGCGAGGCGCGCACTGACCGACGCTTCTCTCTCTCTCTCTCGCTCTCTCTCTCACACCTGCGCTCGCAGCGAGGTGATCCTGACGTTCGGGCTCTCGACGTCCGTGGAGGAGTTCCTGCAGACGGCGGCGAAGAAGCGGCAGTTCAAGGTGATGGTCGTCGAGTCGGCGCCGACGCTGAACGGGCAGCGCATGGCGCACTCGCTGGCGCAGCAGGGCATCGACGTGACGGTCATCCCAGACAGCGCCGTGTTCGCCATGATGGCGCGCGTGAACAAGGTGGTAGTGCCGGCGGCCGCGGTCGTGGCGAACGGCGGGCTCATCGCGCAGTCGGGGCTGCAGAACATCGCGCTGGCCGCCAAGAAGTACTCGGTGCCCGTCGTGTGTGTCGCGGGGCTGATCAAGCTCTGTCCGCTCTACGTGCACGACCTGGACGTGCTCAACGAGCTCCTCGCGCCGTCCAACATCTACAACTACGAGGACACGGTCGAGAACGTACGTGCGGCTGCTGCTGTTGTCGGGTGCTGGGTGGGGGCTGTGCGATGGGAGTGCTGACGCGCTTTCGGATGGGCGGGCGGGTGCTGGGCAGCTCGAGGTGCTGAACCCGGCGTACGACTACGTGCCGCCCGAGTTCGTGAGCCTGTATATTACCAACACCGGCGCGCACCAGCCCTCGTACATCTACCGCCTGCTGGCTGAGTACTACTCGCCGCAGGACTACCAGCTGGCTTAGAGAACTGGGGCAACGATCGCTGTGAGCGGTGGTGCGTGCTGGTTGTGGTCGGGATCGGGCTCGAGATCGGGTCGGCTCGCGGGCGACAGACTGGCTGCTGCCTCTAGCTGAGCAGCGAACGCGCCGAGAGCTTGGTGCTCTGCAGGAACGGGTGCGAGTGGTACATGCGCTGGATGACCGCGAGCTGCTGCGCCACGAGCAGCCCTTCTTCAATCAAGTCGTTGAGGTCTTCCTCGAAGCGCTCCTGCTCCTCCTCGCGGAAGAACGCCTTGTAGCTGTCGAAGATGTCGCGCAGCTGGTGCAGCAACAGGATGAGGAACCCGAGGTCGCGCACGCCGAGCTGCGCGCCGCCGCGGTTCTGCTTGTTAAGCAGCCGCTCGATGTCGCGCAGGTTAGTGCGCAGGAAGCCCGCGATCTCGCTCGGGTCGTAGAACAGGCGCTCGCTCGTGCGCGTGTAGATGTACGTGAAGAGGTTCTTCACGAGCGCGTAGAGCCCGCCGAAGACGATGAACGTCGGCACGGTCGCCATGATCTGCAGGTTGAGCTGGTTCGCGTGCATGAGCTCGTCGATGGCACCCATGGCCACCATGAGCTCCTTCTTGATGAACTGCACCTGGATCAGCAGCATGCGCACGATGTCGCCCGACATGAGGTTCTTGAGCGCGCTCGAGATCTGCTTCTCGTATTGGAGCGACACGACCGACATGTCCATGTCGGTCATCACGCGCTGCAGCTCCTGCGGCGTCGCGCTCGGGTTCGTGTCGCGCACAAAGTCCGAGAGCATGCGCTGGAGGCTGAGCTTCGCGTCGAGTAGCGCCCCGGGGTCCTGGATCTCGGGCTTCTGGTTCAGGATCACCTCGCCCACGATCGCTCTGTCGGTCACGCCATCGACCCGAGGCGCGAGACGACGTGGGAGGCGATCGCGTCAGCCACTCCGCCGCCCCATAGCCACCACCACCACTCGCGCTCGCAACACGTACTGGATCGGCTCGACCATGTGCTCGTTCAGGAACTCGAGCATCGCCTCGCGGAAGGTCCTGGCAGCCGCCTGGAACTCCTTCTGGTTCTTCAGTGCCCAGATCCCGCCCGTCGTCACGCACAGCGCCGCCACCGCCACGTGCACCCAGCTGCATCGCCAACCACCCACACGACGCAGCACGAGCGGAGTCAGCACCACTACACAGCGACACACCGCGACACGCTCTTTCACTCGCACCGCTGGCGCAGCTTCGACGGGATGCGGCACGGCGCCATCGCCTTGTTGAAGCACGCGGCGAAGTCCTCCTGCGCGCGCCGGAAGCGGCTCAGGTTCTCTTCGAGACGACGCAGCGACGCCAGCACGTCCTCGGCGGTCGCGACGCCGTCCGCACCGGGTGCAAACACGAGATCGCCTGATGGCAGCAGCAGAGTTGCGCGTGAGCGGAGCATGGCTCGTGAACACACACACACACACACACACGCGCACACACGCACCGAGCTCGAACGAGACGCACTGCAGCGCGTTCATCTTCATGAACGCGCCGTGGCCCTTGCGCGGCGCCGAGATGCCGGACGTGCTGTACGTGAACTCGAGCAGCCGCATGCCGCTGCGCATGTCGCCCAGGAGCTGCTCGAAGTCCACGAAGGTGCTCATGGACTTGGCGGTCTGCTCCTTGAGCATCCCGACTTTTTTCTGCAGCACCACGCGCGTCAGTCCGACTGCCGCCTGCACGCGTTCGCCCGCGCGCGGCGCACCAGGTGCTCCTCGAGCGTCGTCTCGAGGCTCAGGATCTTCTCGTCGATGGAGATCCGCTCCGAACTGTCAGCACCACATCAGCGTTCGCGTCTCTCGAATTGACCAACACTCGCCGACCCTCTCTCGCCTGCGCACCTCGGCAGCAGCCACTCGAGTGGCCCATCCTGCAGCACCGCGCGCACGCGGCGCTTGCGCAGCTTCTTCCAGAACGCGATCGCGCGCGGCAACGAGTCGATGGTGCGCACCACGTCGACGAGCGCGTGGTGCAGCTGGTACGTGGTCGCGTGTGCCCAAAGCAGCTGCAGCCCGCGGCCGATCAACTCGCGCGTCGCGGGCTCCGCGTACGCTGCCGCGCTGTCCACCTCCGCGAACAGCCGGTGTTGCTCCAGCAGGTGCCGGAGCTGGTGGAGCGCGGCGGCGATCGCGCCGGCCGAGTGGCTCGGCACCGGCACCGCGTAGCACTGCGAGACGGCGGCCAGCGCCGCGCAGAGCACGTGGGCGTTCGGCGCCGCCTGTCGGCTGAGTACCGCCAGCTCCTTCAGCACCGCCGCCGTGGCCGCCGCGTTCGCCGTCGGCGGCACGGAGATCGGCGCCATGCTTGTCAATCAATCAATTGCAGCCCTCGCCCGCCCGTTATTAACAAAATGCAATGTTATTAACGTTCGTCTACCTCTCACATCGAGAAGCGCCGAGCCTTCTTCGACGTGAGGAGCTGGCGGTGGCTCCGGAACCACCTCCACTTCCACGTTACTGCCAGCACCGCCGTGACGACCACTGCAACGGCAATGGCAACCACGGCTGTCGAGACGGATGGCGGCGGCTGCTCGCGCGCCTCGATCGCTGCGAGCTCGGCCTCCTCCGCCTCCGACAACAATCCGCGACCCTCGATCGAGAAGTCGATCGCGCGCTGCTCGAGCTGCGCGAACGAGGCGCCCGCGAGGCTCTTGATCTCGTACGGTGTCGGCTCGCCTGCCGGCGTCTTCGGGTCCAGCAGGAAGCACATGCGCTGCCCGAGCCGCCACCGCTTGCACAGCACGCGGTACTTGTCGAGCTCGCTCCGGACTGCCGACGCGGCGCCGCCGCCGCCCGTGAACGTCTGGTGGTGCGTGATGAGCACCTTCTGGTCACGCCGGCCGTTCAGCTTGGCTTGGTTGCGGTGCATGAAGACGAACTCGCCCCATTCGTCTCGCTGGAGCATCGCGAGCCCGCAGAACAAGTCCTCGCCCGCGTCGTAGAGGCCGCCGAGCGCGAGCAGGTGCTGCCCGAAGTGAAACGGCGTGCTCGAGTTGAGCCACGCGAGGCGGAAGAGGTCCTTGTCGCCGTACACGAGCTCCCAGTCCGTGAGCAGCCGGGGCGAGTGCGCCGCGTAGAACATGAGCTTGCTGAGCGCCGCGGCGCTGCGCGAGCGGTTGACGAGCAGCTGCCCGCTCTCCTGCTCGAACATGTCGATGAACGGCATGTCGAGCAGCTGCCACAGCGCGCTCTGCTCGTGCACGTTGAACGGGTTGTCGAGCGACGCGCGCCAGAAGTCCGGCCAGAAGACCGCCCCGAAGCGCGCGAACGCGGGCGAATCGAAGAGGTACGTTGGGTCGCGCAGCGGGAGGTTGTCCGAGTCGAGGAAGAGCACGCTCTCGAATTGCGAGTGGTACACGGCGTAGGGCTTGGCGTGGAACTTGGTGGCGCTCGGGTCCGCGATCACGCGCACCACGGCGCCGAAGCTGCGCGTGAGCTCATGCAGCACCGAGTGCGCCTCGGACATCTCGCTGCGGTCGATCCAGATCTCCACCGGGAGCGCACAGCCGAGAGCGCGTAGCAAGCGCACGATCGCGTACACCCCCGCGACGACCTTGGGGTACGCGATCATCGCGATGCCGCGCCGCCGGAACTCGGCGTCGTCTGCTCGAGACAGCGGCACCAGCGGCGGAGGTTGCGAGTGGCGCACCGCGCGCACGCTGAAGTCCGTGAAGCGGCGCGCGTCGTGGCACGCGAGCGCCGGCACCTTGCGCCACCACCAGGAGCTGCACGTGGCCAGCATCACGCGGAAAACCTCGCCGGACGACCGGTTGCGCACCTCGCAGAACCCCGAGCTTTCGCGCGGCAGCGGCGCATCGCACGGCAGGTCGTGCACCGCGTCTCGCTCGCCCAGAGGGTCGCACGCGCGCGTGGCGCGCCAGCCGAGGCACTCGAAGTCCGCGTCAGTCCAGAGCTCGCGCGGCCGACTCAGCGCGTTGAGGTCCAATGCGTTCAGGCGCGGGTTTCGCACGTCCGCAGTCGCCGCGCGCGGGGAGCGGTCGGCGGTGAACAGGAAGAGCGCGATTGCGGCCGCGCCCGCGAGCACGAGCAGCGCGCCGAGCCGCCGCGAAGCATGCGCACGCCCTCCTGCACTTCCTCCTCGCGGCGTTGACAGTGTCGCCATAATGCTTTTGATAAAAAAATACATCGCATTTTATTTCACTATCGGCTTCCTAGTTTCCAAACAAGTTTTGAATAATGTAGGATTTATATAAACTCTATTATTTGAAATATCTGAAAAAGCATTCGTATTCTCTGGGGTGACAAACGGAAGTCGTGCACGCCACGCCTGAGTGAAGATGATTCAGGCGCTCGCGCAGGATGGCACACAAGATTTCAGAGTCAAGGAGAGTGTATGAGAACAAATCTCCGGCGTTCGCGCTCACGATAGCAAGATCACTTACATGACACTAAACCTGTGAGGACTCACCATCACTCACGATATCCAACCAACACTCACCCGTGCTCACTAGCGTATTCATGACAACATTCTGCACAAGAGTGTTTGTTTGATTACGCTAGTTCTGCATTTGGTGTAATCCTGCTGGGTGCGGT
>JAASFS010000949.1:0-10209 GCA_023333865.1 Globisporangium perplexum | reverse complement strand
TCGACGTCGTGTTCATGGGCGACGGCTACACCGCGAGCGAGCAGACGCGCTTCTTCGACGACATCAAGCGCCTGACGAACGAGATGTTCACGGGCGACACGTTCGCGCAGTACCTGCCGCTTTTCAACATCTGGGCGGCGTACCTGCCATCGACCGAGTCGGGTATCGGCGTCGGCGGCAAGCCGAAGAACACCGTCTTCGGGCTATACCGAGGTGAGGAACGCTTCTGCGATGCCTCTGCTGCGACGATGGTCAGCACCACTTCTGTGCACTCACACCGTTGGTGCTAACCACATCTTGCTACGCACGATGCGCAGACGGCACGGAGCTCCGCGGAGTGTACGCCACGAACCCGTCGAAGGCGCGCGAGCTGTGCGCCTCGGTCGGCAAGGACGCGTGCGACTTCCCGTCGCTCATCGGCAACGACGACTTCTACGGCGGCCTCGGCGGCGAGTTCGTCATCTCGACGCGCAGTCCGTCGTCGGGCACGGTGGTGCTGCGTCACGAGATGGGCCACAACTTCGGCGACGTCGGCGAGGAGTACGACGGCGGCTACGTGTACAGCGGCGCGAACTCGGTCAAGTCCGTGAGTGGCATCACGTGGAAGCACTGGCTCACGAACCCGAGCAGTGTCGTGGAGCAGAAGGCGGCGCAGCTGTACCAGAAGCACATCTGGTACGACCTCAAGCAAGGCGCGTACACGATCACGTTCACGTCCACCGGCGCGTACAAGCGCTGGTACATCCTGCTCTCGGCGTCGGGCGTGGACACGAACGACTCGCTCTCGATCACGCTTGACGGCAAGGCGCTCGCGTGGAAGTCGAACGGGCTTAAGGACCGCAGCTTCTACTCGTGGACGAGCTCGACCGCGGGCTTCTCGGCGGGCTCGCACTCGCTCGTGATCAAGGCCGGCGGCTCCTTCACGGGCTCGATCATCAAGCAGCTCTGCAACGCCGTGATCTACGAGTACAAGGACGAGAGCGAGTACAAGCTCGACGACCCCAACTACATCGGCGTCTACCCGACGTACGACATCAACAAGGCCAAGTCGTACCGACCGAACAACGAGAAGTGCCTCATGCGCAACATGACGTCGACGTCGTTCTGCAGCGTGTGCAAGGAGAACATGTGGCTCAAGTTCATGGCGCGCATCGAGTTCATCGACGACGTCGTGGTGTCCGGCAAGTCCGTCGAGGTGAAGCTCATCCCGCTCGGCCAGCTGCGTCCGGCGACCGACGGCTTCATCAAGTCGAACCCGGCGCTCGCGGCGGCGGAGAAGTACACGATCCAGTGGCTCAAGGGCGGCGTCGAGGCGACGCAGTTCCGCGACCAGGTCAAGGTCGACCTCACCGGCCAGGCGACGGGGCAGTGGACCGTGCGCGCCAACTTCTCGACGCCGAGCGTGCGCTTGGACCCGAGCAAGTACATGCTCTCGGAGAAGACGTTCACGCTGGCGTAAGTCGTGGTGGCGGAGGCGTGCGGAGAAGGAGTGGTGGCCGGTGAGTGAGTGTCTGCCGCTCGATCGAGTGCGTGATGCAGTTTTGGTGTTGTAGCGATGAACGAGACTCGTCTTGTCGCGTTGGTACGAGTGCGTACCGGAAGGATGGTGGAGACACGGGGGGAGGTGTTGCGTCGGTGTCGGTTCTTCTCTGTGGCGGTCACTTGTCCTGCTTGGAGCTGTACTGCTCTTTTAGTCGCTCGTAGTGCTGCAGCTCCGCAGGCGACACGGACGGCACGACCTGCTGCAGCGCCGATAGAAAGTGCTCCTGGCCCACAGGCACGAGCAGCTCCTCTCTCGGTAGCCGACTCAGCAGCATCCGAACGGTCATCGGGCTTGACGAGTAGCAGTCCTCCGCGTTGATCTCCTCTGTCCACCACACGACGCGTGAGCACCACAGCACTTCCCACAACGACGACGACGTCTCTCGACAACGCATCGAACGCACCGATCTGCTTGTCGAGCGCTGCGACCCGGTCCTTCATCGCAGCGGCGAGAGCGCTCGAACAGAGCGCGTAGAAGTCCGCGCCAGTGAAGTTCAGTGGACAGCTCTCGACGACCTCGCCCAGATCCACGTCCTTCGCGAGCGTGAACTTGCGCGTCAGTGCCTGCACGACCTTCATCTGCGCAGCCTTCTCGTTACAAATGCCGAGGTAGAGCAGCCGATCGAACCGGCCGGGACGCAGCAAGCCGGTCTCGAGCAGGTCGGGGCGGTTCGTCGCACCGATGACGAACACCTGATCGTTCCCACTCGAGCTGCCACTGAGACCGTCGATCTCCGTCAGTAGCTGCGACACCACGCGGTCCATGACGCCGCCGGAGTCTGATCCACGACCGCGCATCGGCGCTAGTGAGTCGAGTTCGTCGAAGAATAGGATGCACGGGCGACAGCTGCGTGCTTTTGCGAACACCTGCCGGACGTTCTTCTCGCTCTCGCCGATGTACATGTTCAGCAGCTCCGGCCCCTTGACGCTGAGGAAGTTCAGGTTGCACTCTGTTGCAATCGCCTTCGCCAGCAGTGTCTTGCCCGTGCCAGGAGGTCCGTACAGCAAGATACCGGATCGCTGCCGCACGCCGCTGGCGAACAGCTCCGGGTGCTTGATCGGGAGTTGCACGACGTCCAGGATCTCGTCTTTCACGTCTTCCAGCCCGCCGACGTCGTCCCACTTGACGTTCGGGATCGTGGCGTTGCCGACCTTCGACGACGACGATTGCGCCTGCTGGTTCTTGATCGCGGCTTCTAAGTCGGCAAAGTCGATCGACACGTCGATGTCGCCGCCATCGACGTTGAGAGCAAGTCTCTTCAGGATGTCACTCTCTTCCTCGTCCACCACACTGCTCAGCAGCCGCTCCACTGCCAGCGCGCCTGCATCCGCCACAAGTGCAGACAGCTCGCCGCACGTTCGACCAGCAGTCAGCTGAGCGATCTCGTTCAGATCCACCTCGTCGCCGAACTTGGTCGTCGTCGCCGCGTGGTGGAAGAACTCACGGCGCACAGGCTGGTCCGGAGCTTCCAGCGTCAGCTCGTACAGGAAGCACTGGCGAACGAACTTCGGTACTTCGTTCACATCCTCGACGCACGCGATGAGCGGGGTGTTGCGCTTCTGCTGGCTCAGACTCCGGATGCACTCGGACAGCGCAGCACCGATGCGCAGTTCTGCTTCCTCGTTGTCCTTCTCGATCGGGAAGAACCGGCTGATGTACAGCAGACACGGCGCGAGCGCCTGCGCCTTCGTTACCTGCTCGCGCAGGTTCTCCAGCAGGTGCAGCTCCGACTGGCCCGTCAGCTCCGTGAACGGCACTTCCACGACAAACACTCCGAGCTGCTTCGCGGTTTGGTGCACAAGCGTCGTCTTCCCGACACCGCGGGCCCCACTGATGAGCACCGACACTGGCACGTCGCACAACTGGGAAGGATACAGGATCTCGTACAGCTGGTCGAGCGCCTTCGTCGGGAGCGCCGAGTCGAGCGAGAGTGCTTGTCGCTCAGGTGACGCGACTCTCGACTCCTCGCAGTGCGCCAGGAACCGCTTGACAGTCTCCTCGTCTGGCGCTGGCGCAGAGATCGTCGTGGTCTGCATCAACTCGGTCGCGTCGGAGACGCTCAGCGCGAGCGCACCTTGCACGGCGCCTTCGAGCTTCTCCACACGGAAGAACACGAGCGCCGTGTCGACCGGAAGCACGGGAGGCAAGAGCACCGACGTTGTGGGGCGTGTCGCGTCCGACTCGCCACTGGACTCGTTGCCGACGAAGAACGTCGCTGGGATCTCCACTCTCTTGTACGGCTCGTACTCGCTCGTCGACGAGTGCGCTGGCAACGCCGGCTTCGTTTCGCGCACTGGGATTGCGAAGACGTCGCCCTCCTGCAGCACGTGCGCCGTACCGAAGAACGCGCGAATGGCGCCGAAGAGCCCATCACGCTGCTGCATGAGCGCGTGGTGGCGAGTCGACAGGCTCGACACAAGCAGTGGCGCAATGGTCGCGTGCGTGGCGACCGCCGGCTGCTCCTGGTGCTTGCGGCGGAACGAGGACGCCGTCGGGTTCACTGCGAGTCCGATCTCCTGCGGCAGCGCGGCGCGGATCAAGAGCTGCACGCGATCGCCACGCATCGTTAGCATCTGCTCGAAGCCCCAGCATCCCATCTCTTGCGGGGAATGCACCTGTGCGACCGCACGCTCGCCCTTCGCTGCGTGCAGCGGAAGCCCCAAGTTGAACGCCAGCAGCGGTGACAGCGTCACGGCGCCGATCACGGAGGTGTCCTCGCTCTCGGCACCGCACTCCGCGGCACCTGCGCCGACCAGCAACAGCTTGGCAACGTGTGCGTGCGCGTCATCGCCCGGCCGACTCAGCCGCACGTACGAGCCGCTGACAGTGCGCAGGCGGCGCAATACGCGGATGTCCGCTGTGGTCGCGAGTGCGAGCGCGTCCTCCGGTGCCAGCGGCACAACGTTTGCGGCTGCTGCTACTGCGTCCCACACGCGCGCAACTACGGTGAGCGCCGCACCGTTCGATGCCGCTACGTCGGCCGGGAGCGATGCGAAGGACGAGAGCCACATCGGAGGCGTCTGGTGGTCGCTGTCGCTGGTGGTGTAAGAAGTGTGCGCGCGCCGGAGACAGGAGGACGTGAGGAATGATACGTCAAACGCTTGAACCTGTACGTGGATGTTGTCTGAATGTCGTTTTAGTGCGAGACCGTTGATTGGCTCGACGAGACGTATTTACAGGAATGTGTTTTTACTCACGCGACCTCTTGTAAAAACGAGAGAGAGAGCTCCGATCTTTGCTGTTAGCATACTCGGAGCAAGAGAAAGCGAAGAGCAGCAGCGAAGCAACAATGAGCAGCAAGCAGCAGGCGGGCAAGGGCGGCGACGCGGCGAAGGCCACACCGGCGGCGGTGAAGCCCCCTGCGATCGTGGTCGTGACCGAGGAAGACGACGAGTTCGAGGAGTTCGAGGAGAGCAACTGGGGTGCGGCCGCCGAGGAGAAGGACGCACACGTGAAGCAGCAGTGGCAGGACGACTGGGACGTCGACGACGCCGACGACGACTTCTGCAACCAGCTGCGGAAAGAGCTGCAGAAGACCAAGTAGGTGAGAGGCGGCGGCGCGCGAAGGGGCGAAGGACGACAGCATGCGGCGAACTCGCGCTGCGCGAAGGAGCCGCAAGTGACGCGAGCGTGACGACGGGAACACCCGAGAGAGCGAGCGAGAGAGCGAGCGAGAGAGAGAGAGAGAGCGAGAGAGCGAGAGAGAGAGAGAGAGAGCGAGAGAGAGAGAGAGAGAGAGAGAGAGCGCGAGAGAGCGACAGAACCACTAGGAGGCGGAGGGCAGCAGCCCGTGAGCACGATAAGCACTCAGTCCTAAGTGCCTCTGCTCGAGCGAGAAGTAGCGCGTCGACGCGCAGCTGCGTGCGTGTATTCCGCGTCCCCAACGCCCGCTCTACCTGCAGCCGTCTCTCTCGCTCGCACCTGCCGTCGCTGTCGCTGTCGACGGCAGGCGCGTCTTCGCCGTCAGCAGCAGCAGCAGCAGCGCGAGAGCGCCGGTCTCTATTACTTCTTCTTCTGCGGCGGCAGCGGCGTGAACATGGCGTCGCGCTTCCACTCGGGGATGTACTGCTTGAACTGCGCCTGCTCGTCCTCGTCCTCCGTGTCGAAGAGGCTGTCGGGGCTCGTCTCGCTGTCCCGCGCCGCCGACGCGCTCGCGGCTTCCGAGGCTGCCGGAGCCGCTGCGCCGCTCGCCGCCGCCTGCAGCAGCGCCTGGATCTGCTCCACCGACTGCCGCGTGTTCATGAGCGCGTCGAGCGGGTCGCGTACCTTGAAGGTCTGGAAGCGGATGATCGGGAAGCTGTTCTTGAGCTTCGCCTCGATGTCGCGCAGCACGGCGGGCGACGTCGTGAACTGCGACACGACCAACTTGCCCTCGTAGTGGCGCTGCAGCTCGCCCCAGCGCCGGTCCTCGATGCCGTAGCCCAGGCGCTTCTCGCCGCGGTTCTCCAGTGCGCGCACGACGCCGCCGCTGCCCGTGATGAGCTTCGCGCACTCCTGGAACACCTGCGACACGTCCTTGGGTGTCGCCTTGAGGTTCGTGAGCAGCACCTGCTTGTAGAGCGGCATGGTGGTGGCGGCGGTGGTGGCGTCGACGACGGCGACGGTGGTGGTGGCTTGCGCTGCGCTTCCGCTCGACTCGACTCGACTGAGCGGTGGTCGGCCATCTGTTTAATTGTTTTGTCTGCGAGAGTACTGCTATTTTGTGTGTATGACAGTAAACTGAAGTCTATATCGTCGCTTGAGAGTTGCTATTCGATAGGATTGACCAGAGTGATGGTCAAAAAGTTGAAGCGTGCACGAATCCGAGATGGAGCTGCTGTGGACACCCGACGAGCAGTAGGGTAGCCATCACATCTACACACTTCGCTCTCTGCACTTGGCCACGGGAAGCACTTCCCGCCAACCTCACGCCCAACAAGCGAACTACAGCTGATACCGCTGCTGGATCGGGTCCGTGCGGTCCTGCACCACCACCTTTGACTGCTGCTTGCTCCACACGAGTCGTGGCGGGATCTCCACGCTGTCGAACAGGTGCGCGCTCGGCACCCGGTCCGCGAGCCGACGAAAGTTGCGCGTGATCAACGACGACGTAAAGTCCACGAGCGACTGAGGCACGTCGCGGCCGTACCCGTTGCTGCGCTTCGCCACGCGCTCGTACGCGACCTCGACCGGGATGTCGAGACACACGACGTGCGCGTCGAAGCCCGCGGAGTTGACCTGGTCGATCAGGTTCGCGTAGCTCGTGAAGCTCTTCCCACTACCGTGCAGGATGATGTTCTTGCGGCACATGATCGCGCTGTACAGGTTCTTCTTGAGGATGAAGCGCGCCTCGTCGCGACACATCTGGTACCGGATCTGCGGGCCCGGGATGTGGCTCGACGGCGCGTCCGGACTCGGCTCGTTGCCCAATCCGATGTTGAGCATCGCGTGGTAGAACTCCGGCAGCAACGCGATCACGTCGTCGACGTCAAAGTTGACAAAGTCCCCGAGCTTGAGCTGTCCGATGAGTTCTAGATGCTCGAGGATCGTCGACTTGCCTGCGCCAGGGATGCCGATCAGCAGCACGAACCGCGGCACTGTGATATCCTGCGGCGCCGACTCGTACAGCTGGTGGGCGATGCGCGCGTGAAGCCGGAGCCGCTCGCTCGAGAAGTATCCCTCCGCGTTCGTATGCAGCTTGAACGTGGACGCCGGCGGGATCTGCTGGAGGTAGTCTGCGTCCATAATCTCTGCCTGGCGGCTGTGCGAGGTCTCGTCCAGTTGGTCCGCGTCCTTCACGTTGATCGGCAGTTGGTAGTTAGAGATCTGCGGCATCGTCAGTAGCTTCTCCGCCTCCAGCGTCACTTCCCGCGTGAAGCTCGCCGAGGTGTCTGTGTCCAGCGTCGACTGCGAGGTGTCGAGGAAGAGCGGACCGCACGTTTGCAGTTCGAGGATCGCGAAGCCCTGTGCGCGCAGCTCCTGCACGAACGCGCTCAGCTGCACAGGCTCGTGGGAGACATGCAGGAAGAGCGAGTCGTCCGTGTCGCTGGCGGCATCCCCGTCATCGCCTTCTGCACGGCTACCTGCCACCGACGCTGGTGCTCCGCCGTCATCCTCCACCGCGTTCGCGTAGTTGATGTCTTCTGTGTGCGGTATCAGGAGCCCGTCCTTTGGGATCACAGCGCTCTCTTGGCCGAGCACGACCTCGCCGCCGTATTTGTCGAGCAGCGCCAGCAGCTGCGCGTGGCGGTCGTTGTCACGCGCCACTTGCACGAGCGCCTGTGCACGCAGCAGCAGCTCCTTGCTCTCGACGCATGCCGCCATAGACGTGACATGGAAGAACGTGACCGCCACGAGCGCGCGCAGGCGCTTGTGCAGTCCCGCGAGCTCGCGCTCGTCCAGACGGCAGGTGATGGTCACGCGCGAGAGCTCCGGCACGACGGTCGATCGCACGCAGAGTCCCGTGATGTTCTGCCCCGCGAACCCGAACACATCGGCGATCTGCGCGAGCGTTCCTGTGTTGCATGCCCCCGCATTAGCACCGTTCACGAGATGTCCTCAGCAGCGACCAACTTCGCGCGCGTACCCGGGCGGTTGACCACCAGCGCCGAGATGATCCGCTCCTCCGCGTCGCTCGCGCTCGACAGCCAGCGCGCGGATTGCGGCAGCAGCGGGTGCCGCCGGTGCCTCCGAGTGTGGAGAGCAGCTGGCGGCAACGGAGAGCGCGTTGCCGCTGCCGCCTGGGAGCTGCCGCGACGCAGCGTTCGCAGCAGGAGTGCAGCAGCGATCCGAGCCATCTTCAGCTGCCGACTTGATTCAGTATGAAGAATCTGGCATTCCCTCATAAATGTCACGCTACAAGTCAACATGGAAAGATCGATACAACATGGAGACAACAGCAACGGCTGCGTGTGACGCGCTCACTCCTTGCTTCTCGCGTCTCCGTATGCAATACACAAAGCACGATGATCAGCGCACTCGATCGGTCGATCTCTTCGCGAAGCCTCGATGGGAGCGGAGCGCTCGGCGCGTCACGTCACTTATGCTTCCCGGAGGCGAGGCGAGCGAGCCTCTTGATCGCGCGCACGAGGGAAGGACGCCTCTTCAATTCGAAGCGGTCGCCGTGCCCGCTCAAGTCCCTCAGCAGATTCCGTGTGATCTTGAGCTGGTTGTGGAACTCCATTTGGTTGGTCTTGCGCAGCTGGTTCTTAAAATCGTCCAACATGCTCGCCGGGTTCTTAAGATCCTCCGGTATGCTCGCCGGGTTCTTGAGATCCTCCGGTATGCTCACCGGTTTCTTAAGATCCTCCAGCATGCTCGCCGCGCACGTGACGAAGGCCGCCAGGTCTTGCTCGATCCGGACCTGCGTCGGAGGCGGCGCCTTCTCTATGTCCTTGATTTTGATCGACAGTGCCTCCGACACGGGCTCTGCGCCGCCACACCAGAACGGCGCGAGCAAGTTCCCCTTCATGTCGTTGCCCACGACGATGTGGCGCACATCGACATTCCCGTGCGCGAAGCCCTGGTCGTGGAGGTTGCAGAGCCCGACGAGCACGTCCCGCAGCACTTGGATAACGGAGTTGTTCTCCGCTTCCTTCAGAAACTCGTCCAGCAGTTGCCCGTCCTCGCACACAAGGGTGTTGATATATCCCTCGCGGTCGCTGCTGCCGCGCTCGCCGTACATCTTGAGCATGCGCGGGTTGTCGAGCAGCGGCTGCGGCCACGCGCTTCGATTTGCGCGCTGCGCCAGCAGCACCTTCGCGCCAGACGGCGAGGCACTGTCAACGCGCCACGTGCCGTTGGTCACGTGGTTGCAGGCGTCGCCGCAGTGGACGTGCGAGAGGCGTGGCGCGACCGCCACCATCGCAGGCAGATGATCGACGCTCGACGAAGAAGAGCTCTTGAGTTGTGGTGGATCCTGGACTGAGTTTCCACATATACATTAATTACGATTTTGAGCATACTAATGACTAAAATGACTCAGCCTGCGGCAGCCTGACGATGACACCAGCTTGGCAGGTCCGTCAGCGCGAGCATCTGCAGCAGGCAACGCACGGCGCACGAGCGATGCGAGAGACAAGAGTCGACGAGCCGAGATACGCACTGTCTGAATGGCGCATTGCTTCGGATTCGAGTCCGCTTACTCGCTACAATATTGGAGTAAGCGGTCAACATCGAACGCCGCCAGCCTGGAGACCGGTTGCGTCGTCGCCCGAGCAACCGACGGAGCAGCACAAGGCGACGTCGTCGGCTGCGGCGATAGGATCTACGACAAGGACGCCGCTGTCGCTGCCACCGAAGCTGCTGCTGAAGCTGTCGATGCCGCCAGTGTCGCCGATGCGGGCGTCCTCGAAGATGGCTCGTGCCGCTGGTACTCGGACATCGAGTGCCTCGCCTCGCACTTCTACTCGGACACGGAGAGCAGCAGCAGCAGTAGCAGCAGCACCACGAGCAGCAGCTGTGATGACGACGACGCGCAGATCGTCACACACGCAGCGAGCGCGTTGCCGCCGTCGTCACCGTTGTCGTCGTTGTTGTCGCTGTCATCGTGGATCCAGCAGCGCCTCACGCTGGCGCTCAGCAGACTCTCGGCGGTGTCATCAAAGACGCTCTCGAGTCTCCTGCTGCAACTCAAGAGCCTCGCGGCGCTCTCCCTCCTGAAGAACCACGTCGACACGGACGCCTGC
>JAASFS010000095.1:0-37866 GCA_023333865.1 Globisporangium perplexum | reverse complement strand
TCCCCCCCCCACCCCCACCCCACCCCCCTCCCCCCCCCTCACTTTCCTTCCCGACCTCATGGCATACTACACGACTCTCCTTCACACACATGCACGTGCTCGCAACCACACAC
This sequence comes from Globisporangium perplexum, assembly GCA_023333865.1. Taxonomy (NCBI): domain Eukaryota; phylum Oomycota; class Peronosporomycetes; order Pythiales; family Pythiaceae; genus Globisporangium; species Globisporangium perplexum. The sequence goes on along the minus strand of JAASFS010000095.1, from coordinate 37,753 downwards.
ACACACCGTGTTCGTTCCGGAGGACAAGACGCAGTATGGGGACGTACGCTGGGGGAGGAAACGCGAGTGGGGAGAGAGGGGGAGAAGAAGCGGCTTCTTGCTTGAGTGTCGCGCGGTCGCGGTCGGTCGGTCGTCGCTCGGTCGCTCGCTTGTCGCGCGCTTGTGTGTGTGTGTCGGGGGCCGGTGCTCGCTCGCTCGTGGGGCGTCGCGCGCTCTTTCCGGTCGCTTTGTGAAGGAAGAAGTGAGAGCAAGTGCGGGTTTGAGAGAGAGAGTATTTTCTCGGTCGAAAAAAAGAGAGAGGATATACAGCGAATAAACCTCGGATATTGAGCGAGGTTTATAGCAAACAACCTCGCCTGGTTTATTCCGAGTCCGAAAGCTTTCGGCGACTTTGTCGGTTTCAGAGGTATTTTTCAGACATTTAGGCGGAACTAGTCGGATGTGTCGACACGCAGCATACAAAATGTGCAATCACACTGCTTTTGTCTGCTTTTCGAAATCTTTCGTCGCCTTCCATTTCTCCCCCCTCGCTCCTCAAGCTCGGGTTTTGTATGGAGGCAGGGGTCGGGGTGCACTGTGCTCTCCACCCCGCCCCTGCTTCGAGTTATACCTTGTGTGTTTCATACACTGAAAGCATGTGTGGGAGGATTCTGATCACTATGTACTGCACATCCCTTCTCCACGTGATTGGCTTGCCACAGCTGCTTGAAGCGCGCCGCACCCAGCGCGACCAGATTTGCCAGGCCGCGTCTGGCGTCACTCGATTTGACAAGTCAGCTGGAAAATCGCAGCTCTTTTGTGTGGGACACACAGCACGAGCTTCCGGCGGTGGCTGCGGCGATAACCAAGCTGGCTGCTGCGAACTGCTTGTCCTGAGCGGGTTCGACAACGAGCAACAAGCGCCACCAAAAGATCTTACCTCGCTCTCGCAAGAGCAAACGCAAACGCAAACGCAAACGCGCGCGTGTGTGTGTGCGCGTGTGTAAGAACCGCAGACCAACATCCGCACTTTTGTGGATTCGAAGGCTGGGGTTGAATCGGATTTATCCGGGCGAATTGTGTACCTTCGCTAGGCGTACAGAATCGTGCGGATCAAATACGCAGTGTACAGTTGAGTTGGTAGTTTTTCACTATAGGATTATGGATGTCGCAAACATCCATTTTTGCAAAGTACGATTACGGGATCAATAGGGTCATTTGTGTAACTTAGCCGATCCTTTGAGCGTAATCGAGTGTTGTGTACTCTCGTAGTGATGAATCCGAGGTAACGTCGCTGATGCCCATCAACAGCGCGAGCACTTTACATCTTGCCAACACTGCAACACCAGCATCCTGCGTCTGTCCACCATGCGCGCGACTGTGCAGAAGACCGCCGCTGCTGTGCGTAGCACCACCGCCAGCGGCTCCGTCGTCTACGAGTCCGAGCGCGCCGTGCACGAGTACCTGCAGTTCCACTTCGGTCAGTCGCTGCTGCATCGTTGTTCCCTCAGCGAAACATCCACTCGCGGCACTCACATGGCATGACACTCGCTGGCTGCTCATCGACAGGCGATCCCGCGCTCGTGGTGCCTTACAGCTTCGCGCCGCAGGACGCGCTCGCTTTCCTGCCGCGCACTGTGGAGCAGAGCGTGGCGCTTGTGCCTGCGACGCAGCGCCGCCGCGCGCTCGACATCGGATGCGCTGTCGGCCGCGCAACCTTCGAGCTCAGCAAACACTTTGACGAGGTGCGCGGGCGGATAGGAGCCGGCAGGATACCATGCACGCACGTAGCATGTGCTGACGGCGCTTTCCTCTCCCCGGTGTTGTACCGTTGGGACGCCAGGCGATCGGGATCGACTTCTCGCACCACTTCGCGACCGCGGCAACCAAGATGAAGGAGCTGGGCGAACTCGAGTACGAAGCGCACATCCAGGGTGAGATCCGCGAGGTGCGCACGGCGCGTTTGCCGGCGGGCGCCAAGCCAAAGCGCACTACGTTCCAGCAGGGCGACGCGTGCAACCTGTCGCCGTCGCTCGGCAAGTTCGACGCCGTGTTCGCGTCGAACCTGCTCTGCCGGCTGCCGGAGCCGGCCAAGTTCCTCTCAGAAATCGAGCGGTTCGTAGCCAAGGACGGAATTCTCGCGCTCGTGAGTCCGTACTCGTGGCTCGAGGAGTACACGGCGAAGGAAAAGTGGATCGGCGCGACGGTGGACGCGCAGGGATCACCCGTGGACAGCTTCAGCGTCATTGAGCAGCACCTGAGCGAACACTTCGAGCTCGTCAAGCGTCAGGACTACCCGTTCATGATCCGCGAGCACGCGCGCAAGTTCCAGTACGGCGTGTCGGACGGCACGTTCTGGAAGCGCAAGTAGGACACCGCTTTTGCAGACGAGAGAGATGGGGGCGAGTCTGCCGCAGACGGCGAAGAACGCGATCGCTTCCTGCTTGTGCGTGGTATTGTTTCAGGTTGGTGGTTGGTTGTGTGTGTGTGTGTTGCCTCTCTCTCTCTCCTCTGATGCCGAACGAGCACTATCCACTATGAGACTATCGCGACCCCCAGCAGCGCCGCTCATGCGTTGACGCCGAGAGCGACTGCGCTTCGCCGCTTCTGGCCCGACGCGCGCGCTGTTGTCGTGTTGATCCGGACTGCGGAGCTCTTGGGGGACGACGGCGCAGCTTTCAGCGCCGAGGCGGCCGCGGCAGGCGACGGCGCCACGGCGGACGCCGCAGCAGCAGAGGCAGCAGGTGCCCCAGCGTGCACCCCCCTCGGGTCTTCTATTGTACGGTGGTGGTGGTGGTGGTGGTGGCGATGGCGCGGCGGGGGCTGCTGCTGCTGGTGCTGCTGCTGGTAGTAATACCCCGCGTGCTGCTGCTGTTGCTGCTGCTGCTGGTAGACTTGGTGGTGCTGGTGCTGCTGCTGATATGGTTGCTGCGGAGGTACTTGCTGCTGCTGCTGGTGCTGGTACGGCAGCTGGCTCCGACTGTTGTGGTGGTAGCCGTGGCGCGTCTCCGGCACGCGCGGGACGTAGTCCGTGAAGTACATGAGCTGCCCGTCGTTCTCCGGGTCCTCGGCCACGTAGTGGTGCAGCTGGTAGTACGGCGACGGCTGCATGAACGCCGTGCGCACACTCGTGAATGTGTAGTGGTTCGAGAGGTCGTTGTAGAAGCGCGCGTACGTGTCCGTCGGCACGTGCAGGCTGAAGTTGATCAGCAGCAGGTACTCGATCTCGAGCTCGTTCATCTCCTTGCACAGCACGCCGCCCACCTTGGCGTAGTACGCGTTGTTGAAGTAGTGGTCGTCAAAGAACTTGGCCGCGAGCACCACGCTCGTGATCACGACGCGGTGCACGTTGAGCTCCGTGAGCACGAAGCCCTTCATGCGCTGCAGGCGGTCAATGTACACGAGCGCGAGCACGAAACACTCGGGGCTGCACGACGCGTACTTGTGGATGCGCATGAGGTAGTCGCGGATCGAGATCCCTGGTGCGCGAAACGCCTCGAACTTGGACGGTGGCTGGTACGGCGCGCTCGCGAACTCGCTCGGCTCCACGAGCGACTCGACCACGTACGCCAGTGTCTGGCAGATCATGCGTCCGCGCTCCTCATTCTCCTTCGTGTCGATCATCGGGGGTGACTGCGACTGCGACTGCGACTGCGACGGGAGGCTGGCGCTGGCCGGCGCGTCGACGGGAGCAGCGCACGCGGTGCGTCGGCGACACGTCGTGCGGGAGGAAGCGGGCGAGCGGACGAGGAGGCAGCAACGTGTGCCAACCAACCAACGACCCGAGCAATTGACCGAACGACCGAGAGACGCGAGGCGACAGAGATGTGAGCGAGCGAGCGGCGGCGGCGGGTGAGCTAGAGCGCGGAGAGGCGGTCGAACACCGACGGGCAGGTGGCGTGCGGGATGCGGGGAGTCGAGCTGCTCGTCGCCGCGGCAGTCGCTCTCTCTCTCTCGACCGCGTCTCCTATCGTTGGTATTGGCAGGTGTGCGTGCATCGTGGCGGGCAGCGAGAAAGAAGACCTGGGCGGCCTGCACCTCCGATAATGCGTGATGGTGTCTACTCGCGTTTTAAGAAGGGGTTCTCAATAAGTATCTATCGGTAAATGCAAAATAAACGAGAATCCTGTCATGAAGAGGTATTCGAAACCACACCTCCGTTTTAACGCAAAAAGGGAGAGGGCGGCTTAAATCGCTGGTTGCGAGCGAGCGAGCCCACTTCCGACGGTGTAGGAAAACACTGCGATGAGAGGCTTATGCAGTTCTTGTTGAAGACGTAGCGGATTTGCGAGTGCGCAGATCAGCGCGCGTGCGGGTTGTGTTTTCTGCGCATGATGGCGCGGCATCCGCAGGCAGCGAACGAAGTACGAGCGAGAACCAGAACTTTTGCGACACTAAAGCCGCTGGGTAAAATTGAGGCGTCGAGGCTAAAACCACGCTCTTCGCCAGAGACGGGCAGCCAGTCATTCTTTTGGCTCAGCGTTCACATAGCGATTTTCGTGCTGGTGCTGTCGAAGTCCACGTGAAGGAAGGCGAGATGGAGGAGCGCTGCGCTGCGTTGCACGGCGAGTATTGCGAGGCGTTGGTCGACGAGGCGAGTGCTTGTCCACAAGTACATACATGTTGCTTCCTGCGTACGACCAAGCACTCGACGAGTGTGCGTACATCGAGAGCGGAGCGCAATTTCATTGTTTTGAACACCGATCACCATTTCGATGGTAAAAAATGCAAGTGCACTTGGTCTGTTCGCCATCACTGCGTTCCCCACCATGGAGAGCAAGAGGGGATGCGAAACACGGGGCGATTGTCGGTACGGGTCGTGCTGGTGGTGGACCCCGCTTGCCTAGCCTAGCGACCGCCAGCGAGTCTGCACGCCACAAGAAGCTGTTCACGCTAAAGTACGAAGTTTGCTTCGCACTTTATCGCATTAATCCTGTACTCTCTATTTTGGTTTATAATTCAGAAATGTGTTAATTCCCAAGCGTCACAAGCAATAGTGACAAAAACAAGTATTCAACCAAACCGCTGGAGCCGAGCCATTCGAGCACATTGAGCACCACGAGCTCCACCACCAAGCGCTCCACTGTCAAGAGCTCCGTTCTCGCACGCCCACGCGCTAGCACCGATGGCGAAGAAACGCGGCGGCGCCAAGAAGCGCAGCTCTTCCTCGACTGCAGCTGCTGCGCCTACAAAGGACGCTGCTGCAGCGCTTGAGACCGACGAGTTCTTCGTGCCGAAAGGCAGCCAAGCCGCAAAGGATGGCGGGAACCGCGTCGCCGGTAACGATGACGACGACGACGCCGACGAGCAGGAAGAGGAAGAGGAGATGCAGCTGCGCGTGAACGAGAAGTTCGCCAGCCAGTTCCAGGCGCAGAAGCGCAAGGAGGAGCTGAGCCGCCTGGAGAAGCAGCGCCGACTCTACGGCAGCGACGGCAGCGAATCCGAGTCGGACTCGGAGACCGAGGACGAGGACGGCGAGCAGCTCACGCGCGCGCTGGACGCTGACATCCGCAAGACGCTGCGACTCATCCGCAAGAAGGACCCGGCGATCTACGACTCGTCCATCGCGTTCTTCAAGCAGGAGGACAAGGACGACGACGCCGAGGACGACGAAGGCGACAGCGACGAGGATGCGGCGAAGAAGACGAAGAAGAAGACGAAGACGAAGCAGAAGAAGGACGCGCCGCTCTACTACAAGGACCTCGTACGCCAGCAGGTGATCGCGGGCGACGTCGACAGCGACGACGAGAGGGACAACGAACCCCGCGTCATGACGTATGGCGAAGAGCAGGCGAAGCTCAAGCAAGACTTCTTGGCGACGCTCAAGGACGCAGCTGGTTCGGACGACGACGACGACGCTGCGAACGCGAGCGGTGACGGTCCCGCCGGTGATGACGAGGAGCTCGACGGCGGGCTGTTCACGATCCGCAAGAAGTCGGACGGCGAGCGGCAGACGGAGGACGAGGAGTACGCGGCGTTCACAAGCAAGTACGGCAGCGCGCTGAAGAAGAAGGAGGTGGACCCGGAGGCATTCCTGGAGCACTACCTGAGCAGCGAGGGGTGGAAGGACAAGCGCGACGCGATCCCGCACTACGACGAGATCGTGAATGACGACAGCGACGACTCAGCGGACGAGCTCGAGAAGGCGGAGGAGTTCGAGCACAAGTACAACTTCCGCTTCGAAGAGGAAGGCAGCGGGGTGATCCAGACGTACGCGCGCCGGATCGACGACTCGATGCGTCGGGAAGACGACTCGCGCAAGCGCAAGCGTGCGGAGCGCAAGGAGCGCAAGGCGCTCGAGCGCCTCAAGAAGGAGGAGGAGCTGCGCCGGCTCAAGAACCTCAAGCAGGCGGAGATCCAGAGCAAGCTGGAGAAGGTGGCGCGGCTCATGGGCAAGAACACGCCTGAAGCGGCGGCGCTGAAGCTCAAGCCGAGCGACTTGGAGGGTGAGTTCGACCCGGACGAGTACGACAGACGCATGCAGGAAGTGTTTGACGAAGAGTACTACAACGAGGACGACGAGAATATGGAGAAGCCCGTGTGGGACGACGAGGAGGACAAGGCGCTCTTCGCGGGCCTGCCGGCGGACCCTGATGACGAAGACGACGAGGCGGAAGCGGACGATGAGGAGAAGGAAGAGGAGGAGGACAACGAAGAAGCGGAGACATCGAACATCGTCGAGCGGGAAACGCAGGTCGACGACGATGACGACGAGGAGGAGGAATACGAGGAGGAGGACGACTTCCTGAGCGAAGAGAGAGCCAAGTCGATGACGCCCGAGGAGCTGGCGCGCGCCAAGCAGAAGTACCTCGACGAGCTCTACAGCCTCGACTACGAGGACCTGATCGGCGACATCAAGTGCCGCTTCAAGTACCACCGCGTGAGGAAGAACGACTTCGGGCTGACGGTGGACGAGATCATGGAGGCGGACGACAAGGAGCTGAAGGCGCTCGTGTCGCTCAAGAAGATGGCACCGTACCTCGAGGAGGAGTACCAGGTCGACCGCAAGCGCGTGAAGAAGTTCAAGAAGTCGCTCGAGCAAGTTCGTCGCGAGCGCGAAGAGAAACGCGCGAAGAAGGCGGAGGTGGCGGCGGCAGCAGCGGCGGAGAATGAGGCAGCAGCGGCTGCGGCTGCTGGTGCTGCGAGTGCCGGCAAGAAGCGCAAGCGCACGAAGAAGTCCAAGAGCGGCGCCAACGCGGATGTTGGCGGTGCGGATGCGGTGTACGCCGTCGAGAGCGGAGAATCCGAGAAGAAGAAGGCGAAGGTGTCGGCGGAGGAGAAGGCGGAGGAGACCTCGAGCATCGAGGAATCAATCGAGACGTCAGGTGCGGCCGGCGACTCGAAGAAGAAGAAGCAGCGCCGCAGCAAGAAGAAGGGCGGGCAGGCGGACGCGGCGACAAAGAAGAAGAGCGCGGCGCTCAAGGCCACGGGGCTCTCGTCGTCGCGGCTCGAGTCCTACAAGCTCACCAAGCAGAGCAAGAAGCAGTAGACAAGCAATAGACACCCCTGTCACGTGACACACCACTGTGCATTCACCTGGAGTCTATCGCTCAAAGGAGGCTCAGGGGAGACGAACGCGATATCCAGGCCCAGGAGCGCTTCACCGAGACGACCAGCACACTTCCTTCAGCAATGAAAGTCATTTCTCGCTTGGAACGAGCACCATCTCCTGCTGCTCGAGTTCGTTCAGAAGGCGGTGTGCACTCCGAGACTCGCGGGATCCTCGCCTCCGGTGTCGTCTCCGGGTCGACTTCGAGTATCGTGTCCAAGGAACTTGAGCTCAACTTGAAATAACAAGACCGCTTCTATCGCCGTACTCACCAGCATGGCGACCGTCGCCGAGATCTCGCAGCTGCCGGGCATGAGCGCCATGGCGGCGCCGATCTCAGCGATCACGATACCGGGAGGTGGTGGCGGCGTGGAAGGGAACTCGGGGTCGCCGCGGGCAGTGCCTCGACGTGAGTCCAAGGACGTGGCAAAAGGGATGCTGTCCAAGCATCCGCGCGCTGCAGTGCGAGGAGTGACTCTTGCAAGTGGCGGAGCTGGAACCGCAGCAAGCGGCAGCAGCGCGGCTCAAAGCAGCAGTGCGTCTGCTCCGCCGATCGGAGGCGCGTCCTCTGTAGGAGGAAGCAGTGCGCCGGACGAGCAGCGAGCGACGACCGCGCCAACGCCAGCAGCAAGCTTGCCGTTCGAACCAGTGCCACCACTGACCCGACCAAAGTCGAAGCGCTGGAACCTCATCAAGAAGGACGTGCTCCCGAACCCGTTGCTCATGCAGATCAGCGAGCGCGTGCAGTTGATCATCAAGACGCTGCGGAAGCTCCCGGAAGACCGCACCGAGAACGATATCCGCCACCTCTCACTCACTACTTGTGCCTACCATGCGTGTTCCTGCATCCGCGCGTTGCTACCGCCGATCCTCCTTGACGACTGCGGCGTTCTCTGCACACATCAAGCTGCTCTATACGTGGCTCATGAACCAAGAGAAGCTCAGCTCGCTCTTCACGACCATGTCGGAGATCTCGGCCAAGAAGCTGTGCAAGGAGATGGAGTTCCGGCATCTCAAGGGCGGCGAGGTCGTCGTGAACCAGGGCGAGAAGGGCAACACGTGCTTCGTATCCTCCCCCACCGCGTACCTCTGCGTGTGCTGCGCTGCGTGTGTCCCGCTTTCAGGCTGGTGGCTTTGACGCTCGCTTCGGCGCTCGCTTGCTGCGAAGATTCTCGTGAGCGGGCTTGTGTCCGTGTACGTTCGCAGCCCAGACGACCAGAAGAAGTACCAGCGCCTCATACGTGCGTCGATGGACCCGACGAGCAGCTCCAGGCGGCTGGTGCGTACGCTACTTCGGTCGTGCATCGGTGGCTTGCGAACTCACTCCACTCGATGCACGCAGTCTGCAGACTTCGGACCGATCAACTACGGCGCCAAGGTCGTGTCGCTGACGCCCGGCGCCACCTTTGGGGAGCTCTGCCTCATCGAGCCGGACTCGAAGCGCTCGGCGACCGTGATCGTGGACCCACAGGCGCAGATCGCCAACTTCATCGTGCTCACGGCGGCGTCGTACCTGCGCATGACGCGCTCGCAGACCATCGAGGGCACGATCACGGACCACATGGCGTTCCTGCAGCACATGCTGATCTTCCGCAAGTGGTCCAAGATGCGTCAGTGCCCGTGCTCTCTCTTCTCCGATGACCCGACACTCGCACTCACCTGCTGCGCTCCGCTTGTTCCCTCGGACGGCGAGTTCAGAGCTGATGCACCTCGTCAACTCCATGAAGCTGCTCACGATCCCTGCTGGGGTACGCCGCCTCCCGCCGATCACTCTCTCGCCCGCACTCGCGCCTCTGACGCCCTCGTGGTGTGCAGCAATACGTCTGCCACAAAGGCGCGGACGCCGACTCGTTCTTCGTGATCCTCCGCGGCGAGGCACAAGAGTGCGTCAAGCTCATGCTCAACGAGAGCTCCGAGATGAGGTGGGTGGTGGGTTCGAGAGGCGCGAGGACTCGCCACACTCGCCGCTCTCGATGGTGCGACGAACGCTGAATGCTGAATCGCGCTGCTGCTGCTGTTGCTGGCGACAGCATGGGCGAGAACCGCGGCGTGCAGCACTGCATCACCGTCGAGCTCACGTTCCTCGGCAAGTTCGACATCGCCGGCGAGTACCTCGCGGCCGAGAAGAAGGTGCTACAGTGCCCCACGGACATCCGCGCCATGACCGACGTCGACTGCCTCGTGCTCACGGTACGCTCGCTCGCTCGCTCGGAGCTCCACCCCGTTGGCTGCCAGTCGCTGTTGCTGCTGCTGGAAGGCGCTCACACCCGCCACGGCCATGCAGAAGAAGCTCTTCCTGCTGCACTTCGCAGGCAAAGAGGTCAAGAAGCACGGCCTGCGCGCGCTCCGGCGCATCCGCGCGGTCGCCGAGACGCGCGAAGCGTGGCGTGAGACGCGGATCAACCAGGCGCTGCTGTACCCGCACCTGCGGGTGCCGATCACGCGCAAGCTCATGCGGCTGAGCGGGAACTCGTGCGTGATCTGCGGCCGCAGTACGCACGTCGCCGGCGACGAGCTCTGCATGGAGCTCGCGGTCTACTACATGCGCGACGAGAAGCTCAAGCGCAAGGAGCGCAAGCAGATCGAGCGTTCCATGAGCCGCCACCGGATCAGCATCGCGCCGGGCAGTCCCGCGAGAGGAGGAGTCGACGGCGCCGCGGAGCTGCAGCGCCGAAGCGTCAACCGGTCCGGACTGCCGCGACTCGGTGAGGACGTCGGCTTCGACGGACACGGCGACTGCAGCAAGACGCGACTCGGTGCGCAGCTCGTGTCGAAGCAGTGGAAGGACGCCGAGCGCGCGGGGCTGCACGCTCCAGTGCGGCCAGCGGTGCGTGTTCTCGTCTCTCTCGTCTCTCTCGTCTCTCGTCTCTCGCTCACTCTCTCGGCCGGTTCGGCTTGGGTTCGCTCACCGCGTCCTCGTTTGCAGACCACGCCGCTCGTGCTCTCGTCGCGGATGTCGCGCGTCGCGTCCGTCACGCGCTCGCACCACCTCACGCAGCGCCGGACGCAGCAGGCGCCGACGGTGCCGATCGAGGAGCAGATCCGGCGCATCCGCGAGTCGTGGCCGTACGAGTGGCACGAGGGCGGCGAAGGCGGCGGCGGCGGCGGCGGCGGCGACGCGCAGCGCACGCCCGAGAAGGAACGCGAGTCGCTCGTCACCAAGCGCTGCACGACGTTCGCCCGCGCGCGGCCGCCGACCACGACCCAGGACGACTCCCCTACTGCCGTTCGCCCGCGGTCGCCGTCTCGGAGCAACTTGTCCGCGCACGGCAGCCTCAGCGCGCGCTGACGGCCGACAGAGCTAGCGAGTACGCACACATGTGTGCACACATGTGCACACACACGCACACATCCAAACAACAGTACTAATATTGCCGCCCGTCCACGCCGGTCGTGACGCGCACTCGTCGGTCGTGACGCGGGGGTCGGGCTTAGAACGCGACTTCCTTCACATGAACGCCACCGCCGCTGGCACCGTCCGCCTGCAGCACGGGGGCGCCGAGGTCTCCTCCTGGTCCCCCCGGGTTGCGCCGCATCGACTTGAACATCGCGAGGTCTTCCATGAAGTCATGCGACTGCATGTAGTGCGTCACCGTCGTGCCGAGCACGTTGAGCACCTCGACCTGCTTGAAGTCGATCGTGTCGCGCGCGAAGCGGTCGGCCACGCACAGGTCGCCGATCACCTCGCCGTCCATCATGAGTGGGATGCCCACGAAGAACTGAAGCTTGGCCGCGAAGCGCTTCTCGCCCGAGATGCGCTTGTCCGACGACACGTCCAGCACGATGCACGGCTTGCCGCGGCTCGCTATCCGGCGGAACGTTGGTAGCGACCGGGGCAGTCCCGGCGGCGCCTTGCCCTCGTAGTACCGCACGAGCTCGAAGTCGTCGGTGCGGATGCCCGCCATCGGGCACTGCAGCGTCTCCATCGCGAGCATGCAGATCTCCTCGAAGTCCTCGTTGAAGTAGTTGATGCGCCGCTGCTCGGACGCCGCGCGCAGCGACCGCGTGCTGCCGCTCACAGGCGGCGCGCCGCCGCTGCGCGACGACGACGACGACGGCGTCGACGAGCCGTTCGCGGTCGAGAGCGACTTGTGCAAGCTCGGATGCAGCAGCTGCGTCTTCTCGACCGACGGCGGCGAGTCCCCGGCCGCCACGTCGTAGTCGCTGAACGACGTCGACGACGACGTGCCCTTCGAGTACGTCGACGACATCGGGTACTGCGGGTAGTGCTGCTGGTGCTGGTGCTGCTGGAACTGGAACTGGTGCGCGTACGGCGAGTGCTGCTGCTGCTGCTGCGGTGCGTAGGTCGACTGGTACGGCGGCGGTGGGATGGCGATCGGCGCGATCGACGCCGCGTCGTCGTTCGAGCCGCGCGACTCGTCGGACGACGACACGCCCGAGCTGACGCTGCAGATGCTCGCGCTCGTCGGGTTGGCGGTGGGGCCAAGCGAGCTCAGGTCGACCGCGGACGACTTGGCGAGACACGCCTTGCACACGCGCACCTTGGGCGCCATGTCCTGGTCGCTCACCTGTTTGTAGACGGTGCACGTGGAGCACACGACCTCGCCGCACACGCGGCAGTGGTGGCGCCGCCGGAGCATGCTGAACGACTGGACGCACAGCGAGCAGTTGGTGCGCGCGTCGTCGCTCACCCACGCCTGCTTAGCCGCGAGCTGCCCCGGCTGGAAGAGCGTGTGCTGCATCGCGCGCTGGAGGTGGCTCATGTCGAGCGCCAGGCGCATGGCGAGCTGCTTGACGCCCGCGGTCACGCCCTCGCCGCGCGCCTTGCGCATCGCGACCGTGAGCGTGACCGACACGATGCCGTCCTCGGGCGTCTGCTGCACCACGAACGAGCTCGGCTCGAAGACCGTGAGGCTGAACGCGTCGGGCTTGGAGCGGATCGCGTAGCGCGCGCCGACGCCGTCGTACGACGCGAAGGAGCAGAGCCCGACCGTGCCGAACTTGGGGTGCTGCGGCAGCGTCGCGCAGTACTCGCGCACGCAGAATTCCTTGCCCTTGCCGAGCGTCTTCTGGGCCCAGAATGTCATCCACTTGAGGCTCAGCGACTCGCTCTCGGCGTTGCGCCGGTGGTGCGCGTGCAGCACCTCGCCATCCGCGAACGTCTTGGCGTGCAGCAGCTTCTGGAAGCCGCGGAACGGCAGGTTCTCGGTCGCGCGCAGGCACTCCATGACGCCCGCGACGGAGCCCGCCACCTTGGCCACGGCGCGCACCGAGTACGCGAGCTTCTCGTTGTTCTTGCAGTGCGCGAACACCGACACGTGCTCGCGCTTGGACTCAAGCGACCACACGCTCAAGTCCATCGCCGACTTGACGAGCTCCTCGGCGTCGCGTCGCTCGGCCGCGTACCACGCCTCCAGGTCCACGTCCGCGGGCCACCCGAGCGTGGACGCGGAGGACGCGCGCCGCAACAGCGCCGCCGGCGTCGGCTGCTGGTCGCTGCTGTCGCCGCTCATACTCGAAAGTGACCGGTGGACGCTCGTGCGGGAGCTGCTGGTGCGGGTGGCGGTGGTGCTGGCGGCGGTGGCGGTGGTGCTGGCGGAGTGGCGGTGGCCTTGTGGGGGGTCACGTAGCGCGGCGCTGGCGGCGACAACGAAGGAGAGGAAGAGTTGGAGGAAGGAAGGAGCGGGTTTCTCGCGTGTGGGCTGTTCAGTTCGCTTTCCGATTTTGGAAAAAAAGAGTGTCTAAGAGAGGGGCCACTGATCGGAGAGGGATTGTTTGACTTGACTTTGTATGTGAGAACTCGAAATCAAATATGATGAATAAATTGTTGGGAATATTTTCAATATTTCACAAAATCCGAAAATAGTCCTGTTCCCCAGCGGTTCTGTCCGCTCATTTGACTCACTAGGTGGAATTCCATTTCTATTGTCCAATTGTGCCAAACCCTAATCAAGGCCTATCCCTATCTGCCCTTCCCCCACTTTCAACGAAGAGAAGGGGTTCTCAGGAATAATCTGACTATATTTTAGTCGATACAACTTCACTTTATAAAGTCAAAATATTACCAGAAGCTGCTGCTGGTTCTGCTCTCGCTCGCTCACTCCCTCACTTCACGACGAGATCGCCTTGCACTACACACACCGAGCCAGCCCGCAAAGCTAGCAAATGCCAGCAGCCCAGATCTACACAGTGCCAGTCGCAAGTGGCGAGTTTTTCGACAGACGAACGAACCAACACACGCAAGCCTCAACTTTCGCTATTCGCACCCCAAGGTGAACTTGCCACAGACGACGACGATGGGAGTCGGAGTCGTCGTCGACACTCTTGAGCTGTCCAGTATGGCGAACATCGCTGTATGGTGTCATCAGAGTGAGGCTTTCCTGCGTACCTACTGGTGAAGAGGAACGAGTCAGGTTCAAGAGGAACTTGGACTAGGACGGGTTAAACAACTTTGAAACAAAAAAGAGTAATAATTTTGAATCTCTTTGACTTGTAAATATGACTCAAGCAATCAAAAGAGGAGTATATTTCAAAAATCGCAATAATATATACACAACTGAATTGAATAGATATGCATAAAAATTATTAAATTGTATAGGTATCGCTCACTTTACAAAATCAAACTGCATGCAATCCAATCAGGATTATGAAAATTATAGCACAATGGGTGATCGGACAACAACCAGGACTATCGCGATCACAGCACGCAACACACGGACACAGGACTGCCAATGCTTTAATTATAAACCACACCCAATGCTAGGTTTTGGCTCAGAGTACATTGCGTGAATGATGAGAAAATCGATGTTATGAGCACGCTTCTGTTCAACGAAAATTATAATATTCGAACTGCCTAATACTCCTCAGATTCCGGGATACGTCTTTTTAGATGTTGAATAACTATTACACCGCAACAACTCCACTCCACGTCTTAGTCAAAGTAGAATTGTTCAGTTTGAAGTATGACATACACATGGCACACAAGCATTTACTCCAGCAACAAATGAACACCATATATTGTACTCGGTAACTATTTTCATCGTATATATTTGTGTAAAGTTTAGCTCTTTGAGGACATGTCGCAGACGACGGCGATGGCGTCCAATGTTGTTGGCAAGGCTTTAACAACATTGAACGCCATCGCTCGTTTCTCGTGGTAGGACAGAATGAATCTCTTGCAATGAATCTCTACCGAAGAATACCCTCAAGAATATGAATACAAAACCCAAGAAACGAAACACCACACGATCACAAATTGTGAATCTGTGAAACATTAACTCAAATCATACTACGTAAATAACCATTTATACATTTTGTATGCAATATGAAGGGTGAGAATACATATCACATAAAACGGCCAAATGTGTCTGTGTGTCACAAATACTTATTTGTCAAACTTTAATCGGAACTGATACAAATTTATACTTGATAAAAGTGACCTACATACTGAACAACCATGGTGAAACTGAGTGCAGTAAGGTGGTTGCACCCCACTGCGCGGATTCGATGCAGGAACCAAAGCTGGCCACTTGGTGCTTCGTTGCAGTTTCTGGCGCATCAGCTATCCAGTCGTCAAGCAGCTCCGATCGAAAGCTTTTCGTAGTAGTCTTCGCGTAGTTCGGGTTATGGGTGTCAGATCCGAGTTGTCGACCAGCAGCGACACGGATTGTGTCGACGTAACGTGCTGCAGCGATGTTTCATCAGTAAATGTCTTCTTCCGTAGCTTGTATATCGACAGTAGCACTTTCACCTGTTTGGCTGACTCAGCTCTCTCTCCACGTTATTACCAAAACACACTGCGTACGTCTCCCTGGTGACTGTGTGAATCGATGACTGTAGACATTCTCGCGGAGCGTTGTGAGTTCATCAAGGTGATGGAACGTGCAAGTTCCCTGATAATGCGAGTGGTTTGACCTGTTCTCGAATTTCGATGTTGCTTGCCAATAGGTGTGGTCATGGAGCGGTGAAAGTTGTTTGAGGTTGCTTGTTTGGATATAGCACGCACTTCATCCATTCATATTCCAGTCCGGAGTCCGTTGTATGCTTGGTGGCGCCACATCAAATCTGTAATATGCTTATGTATTGATCTCAACTTGAATCAACCCTGGCTGTGGGTTCGTGGTCTGGAGCTGTTGAAGGTCCCGAACAAGTTGCGATGGCAGGAAACTGTCATCGCATCTTTGTTTGGGAACCTCAACACCTGTGGTAGTACATGTATACATTGCTGTTATCTGGGATTGTGCGGATATATTATTCGATCCCGTTTTGAACCTGTGTTTGTTCAAACCTTGGACAGTCTCTATCCGGACTCTCTCTTCCTGACTCAAGCCAAATTTGTTATTATCCGGTAAAGTGTATAGCACTCTTCACGCCCCATCAACTGGATCGTCTCATCAGACCGCCGATCCTGTAGGAGCACCCGCGGAACTGCAAGAGGTGTCCGCCATCGCCACTACCACCACCACCACCACCGGCGCCTGCTGCGTTGGCTGCAAGCTCTCAATCTCACTCCCGCTTTCGCCTCCGACCGTGCACACCGCTCCGCATCTCCTCGCCCCGCGATGTCGCTGCACCGCTGCTGCCGCCCACAGCCGCTGCTCGCGCGCTCGCTCGCGCGCTCTTTCGCTGCCGCCACGGGCCGCGCGCTACCGGCGACCCCCGCACCGGCGTTCCCGGACGAGCCGGAGCGCGCACACGTGGTGACGAGCGAGATCCCCGGCCCCAAGTCTCTCGAGCGCATCGCGAAGCTGCGCGGGCTGCAGAACGCGGCGGCGGTCAACTTCTTCGCCGACTACGCCGCGAGCCGCGGCAACTACCTCGTCGACGTCGACGGCAACCGCTTCCTCGACATCTACGGCCAGATCGCGTCGCTCCCCGTCGGCTACAACCACCCGCGCATCGTAGGCGCCATGGCCGACCCGAAGAACCTCGCGCTCCTGGCGCAACGACCGTGCCTCGGCATCTTTCCGCCCGAGGACTGGGTCGAGCGCATCGAGAACACGCTGCTCAAGGTCGCGCCAGCGGGGCTCACGGACATCAACACGCTCATGTGCGGCTCGTGCTCGAACGAGAACGCGTACAAGGCGGTCTTCATCTGGTACCAGACCAAGCAGCGCGGCGGGCAGCCCCCGTCCGCGCTCGACCTCGAGTCGTCCATGGCGCACCAGCTCCCGGGCACGCCGAACCTGAGTATCCTGTCGTTCCAGGGTGGCTTCCACGGCCGCTTGCTTGGCTGCCTCTCCACGACGCACTCGAAGGCGATCCACAAGGTGGACATCCCGGCGTTCGACTGGCCCGTCGCGCCGTTCCCGAAGCTACGCTACCCGCTCGAGGACCACCAGGCGGCGAACGAGGCCGAGGAGGCGCGCTGCCTCGACGAGGTGGCCCGCCTACTGCGCACGAACGCCGAGCAGCTCGGCTCGCAGATCGCCGGCATGGTCGTCGAGCCGATCCAGGCCGAGGGCGGCGACAACTACGCGAGCCCGGCGTTTTTCCGCCGCCTGCGCGCGCTCGCGGCGGAGCACGGCGTGGCGTTCATCGTCGACGAGGTGCAGACCGGCGGTGGTAGCACGGGCAAGTTCTGGGCCCACGAGCACTGGGAACTCGACAACCCGCCGGACGTCGTGACGTTCAGCAAGAAGCTGCAGACCGGCGGGTACTTCGCCAAGCCGGAGCTGCGCCTCGTCGAGGGCTTTCGCATCTTCAACACATGGATGGGCGACCCGACGAAGATGATCGCGCTGCAGGCGTTCCTGGAGGCGGTCGAGTCGGAGAACCTACTCGAGAACACGGTGATCACGGGCAAGTTCCTCCAAGACGGGCTGCACGCTCTCGCCGCCAAGTTCCCGTCGCTCCTCTCGAACGTGCGCGGGCAGGGCACGTACCTCGCGCTCGACCTCCCGACCGAGAGCGAGCGCAACGACTTTGTCGGCGTGCTCAAGAGACTCGGCGTCGCGTCCGGCGGCTGCGGCACGAACTCGATCCGCTTCCGCCCGTCGCTCGTGTTCCAGCCCAAGCACGCGGCCGAGTGCCTCGACAAGTTCGAGGAGGCGTGTGCGATCGTCTCGGCGAAGCGCTCCTGAGCGGGTGTCGCGTCCGTGTTCCCCTCCGTGCCTCTGAGCGATAGACTCCACCTGAATGAATGTACACAACCTCAATCCTCTCCTTCCTGTGTAGCATGACGGGCACGCGCTAGGACGCACGCTGCGTTGTGGAGTCAACAGATCTGCACTGCTTTCGGAACAGACAAGACGCGGAAGCTCCCACACCAGCCCGAGTCCATGAGCGACCACGTGCGGGCTCTCGTGCAGCACATGTGCAGTCTCGATCCATCCAAGCGACCGTAGATGGAGACTGTCGTCCAGGCTCTTTGGTGCGCGTTCGGATCAAGTGAACGCGAAGTCGCCAGAAGCTCACGCCGTCACGGCGTAGAAGGACAGCTCGTCCTCTGCCGGCAGCCCAGCGCCGCCGATGAACGTGGTTCCACTGGCAGCACGACATCAGTCGGCGGCAGCACATCATCGCGGACGCCACCGAAGCCTCGACGGACCAAGCCCTTCAAGACGACTTCGATCACATCTGCACGCTCGCGACAGCCAAGATGCAGAGTCTGGTGGCGGACATCCGCACCGGCGACTTCGAGCCCGTGGACACTGAGATGGACACAGGAGGACACTTACTGTATTGCGCTACACATGGAGGCTTGCTCCTCCTCGCGCGGGGGACTCGACTCGGCCGCCGCCTCACAGCTACTCGACACTCAACTACGCGACGCACACGACGCACTCACGACTGACTCAACGGGTGGACATCGACCGACCCTCACTCCCGCCGCAGCGAGTGACCAAGTTCGATCCTTGGCTGCTGCGGCGGCTTGGGGTCTGTTGGGAGCGTTCTCTTGGACGCTTACACCGGAGTGACCATCTCGTTCTTGTAGTCCACCTCCGTGCTGGCGCTCGGGCTCGCGGTCTTGTCGTCCGCCGTCTGCGCGCGCTTCTTCTGCACGAACACGGCGACGGCGACCGCGAGCGCAGCTGCCACGCAGCCGAGCACTACGACAGGCAGAGCGACGCTCGACTCGTCCGACGCGCTGGCGCCGCCGCTCGCAACGTTGGCCGACAGCGCAGTGCCAACGGCGTCGCTGTCGCGCAGGAGCTCCGTCACGGGCGTCGGGCTCTCGACGGCGAGCGTGGCAGCGGGCGTCTCCGTCGGGAGCGCCACCTGCTTGATGTACGGGTTGCTGGCGTCTGGCTGCACCGTACCGCCGACGACGGTGGACGCGTCCCCCGTGCTCGTCGGTGCCGGCGTCGGCACCGTCGGCGACGGGGTCACCACGAACGTGGGCTTGGTGGGTGATGGCGTGGCCGAGTAGTTGGGAACGGTCGGCGCCGGTGTGACGAAGGTCGTCGGCGCGGGCGTCGGGAGGCCGCTGCTGCCGCGGCCGTGGTTGCCGTGCTTGCCGTAGAGCGCCAGGAGCTTCGCGAGTGCCTCCTCGTGTGGGCCGAGCTGCACGACGTCGTCGCCGCTGTCGTCGCTCGAAGACGAGGACGAGGATGAGGAGGACGAGCCGTCGAACTTGCTGTGATGGTGACGGTGGTGGCGCGGGTGGCCGATGCTCACGGGGACGCCGACGGTTCCCTCGCCGCGGTTGCTGCCGAGCGTCGTGAAGTGGATCGGGTGGCCGAGCGCGGTCTTTGGCGCCGTGTACGACTCGGGTACGCCGACCTTTCCTTCCTCTGCGTGCGCGGCACCGAGCGTGACGGCGGCGACGAAAGCGAGCGCGGACGAGAGCTTCATGGCTGGTGCTGTTGTGACTGCTGCTACTGGGGGAGGAGGTGCGCGGGAGGGGGAGAATAGGATACTGAGGCTGATGGCGCCGGCGTCGTCGTCCTGCTCCTCCTCCTCCTTATCGTAGCCGTTGTCGGCATGGCGACGGCCGACGACGACGATGTAGAAGGCGTCCGCGCTGGCATCCAGCGCGCGCTCCTCTACGCTCGTCCGCCGAGCTTCTGAGCGCTCCGCCTGCTTGACAGACTGCAGGTTTGCGAGTCAAGTCGGACTCGGTGGAGTCCACCAGCTGGCGGTACCGCCTCCGCATGACAGCTCTTGCTGTCATGCTTTCCCTGTATTTACAAATATGATCGGCGTATTCATGGACCTGTGTATTATACGTAACGATTGTATTTTGGTAATGAGTGGCGCAACCAAAACCTTTATAAACAGGACTTCCCGCGATTTAAGAGGCTATTCGATCTCCTTTCGAGTCGGAAACCCAGGAGCACATGGCTCAAAGCAAAAGCGAGCCGCGCGAACGGATCTCGCTCGCTCTCGATGAGGCGACCGTCACACGCGAGCTCTGCAGCGACGCGGCGGTGGAGCTCGTGTTGCTTCGCCGCCGACAAGCGCGAGCGATTCATGGCTTGCGTTGCATGTGTGAGCGAACCGCTCTAAAAAATCTCGATGAGGTTCCGGCAAACACACAACGCGTCCTCCAGATCCAGGGAGAGCGCGTGCTGCTCAAACAAGGGGCAAGTGACTCTTCTTGGACGTCGGACTGAGGCAGTCGCCTCGAGTCGTTCGTGATATGATCGGATCGGCGGGCTGGGTCTTGCTTGTGATTGGCGCTGAGCTGCTCATTTACACGTGAGGAGAAGGACGGAATACAAAGCCTCCAATGCGCTGGTAGATCGTCCTTGGTATCCGTGAACTCCACGATGTTTCAGGCGAGAAAGCTCCCAAGGACGACGACGCAAACGGCTGCGCGATACAGTCCTCTCGGCCGCCACACTCCTCTGCATCTAGGCAGCTCCGATGTCAAAGCTATCGAGGCATTGCTCGCTACTCAGCAGATCAAACCTATGCAATGACTTCAGCACAGATCCTACTCGTTCGTAAGCCAGAGCGCTCGCTGGAGGCAACCAAGTGCGCTTTGTCGAGAGCTCCATTCGCGGGGCTGTGCGCCGCGAAACAAGGTTGGAGCACGAACGTCGGTTGCGAGCACCCGGATACGAGGAGCCACAGCACTAGAAAAACACGAGGGAACAGAGATGCAGGTGACAACCATCTCGCTCGCAGTCATCACTTCAGAACTTGCGCTGAGGTCAAATGTGAAGTCCACCTTCCGAACCTAGCGCTCGGGGTAACTCGAAGTCACCGACGCCGTCAGCACGGCAGGTGTGTGGTCGCTGCGGCAGCATTCGTTGCTGCGAAACGCACAGCAACCACCAAGACGTGGTCGACCGAGCAGCGAGCATCGAGGCGAACAGCTCTCAGCTCGAACGCTCTCAGTTCTCAGCTCCTTCTTGAACACGAGATTTTTCCACACCAAAGCGACCAATCACAGCGCGTGAAAAGTGCATTTTGACATCGAAGAGTTTCCACAATCAAAGTTCACACACTTTTGCTTTTTTTGCGCGAACCACCAACCGACCAAGCAGCAGCAGCACCAAGAGCTCCCATGGTGCAGGTAACCGTGCTCGACTATGGTGCCGGCAACGTGCGATCCGTGAAGAACGCGATCACGGCGGCCGGTCACACGTTCAAGGACGCGCAGAGCGCCGCGGATATCCGCGGCGCCGAGGCGCTCGTGTTCCCGGGCGTGGGCAACTTCCAGAAGGCCATGGAGTTCCTCAACGCGCAGGGCTACACGGACGTGCTGCGCGAGTACATCGAGCAGGACCGGCGCTTCCTCGGCATCTGCCTCGGCATGCAGACACTCTTCGAAGGCAGCGAAGAGTGTCCGGGGCTCAAGGTGCGGCGCTCAGAGCGTATGCGCTCCTGATCGAGCGGTCGAGCTGGCGCGAAGAGCTCACTTTACGCCTTGTGACGACAGGGACTCGGCGTGATCAAGGGCACGGTGCAGCTCTTCCCGTCCGACAAGGTCGCGGTGCCGCACATCGGCTGGAACGGACTCAAGGTCTGGAAGAAGTCGGCGCTCTTCGCGCACCTGCCTCAGGTTGAGGAGCACGACGCCACCAAAGTCTACTTCGTGCACTCGTTCCGCGCCGTCAAGACGGACAAGAACGCGTCGTGGGTGCTCACGACGACCAACTACGGCGACCTCGAGTTCGTCAGCTCGGTGCAGAAGGGCAACGTCATGGCGACGCAGTTCCACCCGGAGAAGAGCAGCGTGGTCGGCATCAACATCCTCAAGGGCTTCCTCGAGAACCTCCCGTTCGACCAGCACGACGCGAGCATCCCAAGCGCAGCGGAGCAGCCGCCGACCAAGCTCTCCAAGCGCGTCATCGCGTACGTTTGCTCGTGGCGTGATCGTTCCGCTGTCATCGTGACACTGACAGTTGCAATTGCTTCCCGCACCCGCTCTCTCTCTCTCTCTCTCTCTCTCTCTCTCATGACAACGGCAGGTGCCTGGATGTGCGCACGAACGACCAGGGCGACTTAGTGGTGACCAAGGGCGACCAGTACGACGTACGCGAGAGCGAGGGCGACGGTAACGTGCGCAACCTCGGCAAGCCGGTGGATCTGTGCACGCGCTACTACGAGGAAGGTGCGGACGAGGTGACGTTCCTCAACATCACGAGCTTCCGCGAGATGCCGATCGGCGACCTCCCGATGCTCCAAGTCTTGGAAGCGAGCTCGGAGCGCGTGTTCGTGCCGCTGACGGTCGGTGGCGGCATCCGCGAGTACGTCGACGACCAGCAGCAGAAGTTCTCGGCGCTGGATGTGGCGGCGCGCTACTTCCGCTCAGGTGCCGACAAGGTCTCGATCGGCAGCGACGCGGTGTACGCGGCGGAGGCGTATTACGCGCGCGGCAAGAAGGGCGACGGGGCGAGCGCGATCGAAACCATCTCGGCGGTGTACGGCAAGCAGGCGGTCGTGGTCTCGCTCGATCCGAAGCGCGTGTACGTCGCGTCATTCTACGACGAGAACGCGCGCAACCACTCGGTTGTGAAGCTGAGCAAGCCGGGTCCGAACGGCGAGGAGTACTGCTGGTACCAGGCAACGGTGCGCGGCGGTCGCGAAGCCCGCGAGATCGACGTCGTGGCGGTCGCGAAGGCGGTCGAAGCGCTCGGCGCGGGCGAGCTGCTGCTCAACTTGATGGACATGGACGGCCAGAAGGACGGCTACGACGTGAACCTCGTAAAGCTTGTCAAGGACGCCGTGACGATCCCGGTGATCGCGTCGAGCGGCGCCGGCAAGCCGGAGCACTTCACGGAGGTGTTCACCGAGACGAACTGCGACGCCGCTCTCGCGGCCGGCATCTTCCACCGACAAGAGGTGTCGATCCGGGAGGTGAAGGAGCAGCTGCGCGCGGACTCGATCAGCGTCCGCCTGTAGGCGCGTGCGCTCCCATACGCTCTCACTCGCACGCGACCCGATCGAGCGTGCCAGGAGGTCGCACGCCTGCTCATCCCTTCGAGATCGAGCAGGCTAGCGACTCCAGCGCAGCATCGGCATCAGACGAACCGAAGAATGACAGCGATCTTACTACCTGCATGCGCTCTCGACATGCCCGCACTCGCCATCGCTGCTGCGTGGCGCCGCTTCTTGTTGGTTCATTAGTCGTCGCTAGTCGGTCGTGTCTGGAGTCTCCGGGAAGTGGAACAGTGCGTCACTGTCGTCGCTCGACTCGAGGTGTCTGTACAGACTCTTTTTTGTTGGCGCGTCGAGTGGCGCTGGGTCGATGTCGGGCAGGTTGTTCGCACACGGAGCAGCTGGCACTGCTCTCGCCGCGCGAGTCTTCGGAGCCGCTCCGGCAGTTTGGGCACGTGCACCTGTCGTCGCCCGAGTGGTGGTGACGTTGTTGCTGGCAGGTTGCGCACTCGGATCTGGAGTTCGCAGCGGCGTCCGGGGCGTAGTAGCGTTCGACGTTCGCGGCCGAGGAACGTGCTTCGCCAACGACAGAACCTGCTGCTTGTGCTTTCTGCTCGTGTACGCTGATGCCGCTCGCACCGACACTGACGACGGCCGTGACGGCACTACGCCCGAGGGCTGCTGCTGCTCCTTCTCGAGCAGCTCTTGGTAGTCGAGGATGATGTCGCGTGACTCGTTCTACGCGAGCAGAGGCAGCGTTCAGATCTCAGCAACGGCGTCAAGTGGATCGCCCCCTTCCCTCCCTACCTGGCTTCGCTGGATCTCCTGCAAGATCGCCACGTTCTCCTCTCGCAGATTCGTCGCGAGCGTCACGAGAGGCCCCTTGACACTGTCCAGATCCTCCTTCACCGCTCGGAGCTGCGCGCCAAGCCTCCGCAGTCGGACGTCCAGCTGTGCCGCTTGCTCCATCTCGAGCTCCAGCTTCTCGTTCGCTCTGAGCATCTGCGCGTTCGCGCCTTGCGCGTACTGCCGCAGCGACGCAGTGAGGTCAGCGATGTCGCGGTGGACATCGTCGGAGACCTGCTTCAGCTTCGCGTCGAAGCTCTTCACAAGCGTGTCTCGAGTGAACTGCTGGATCTGCTCGAGGCTCTGTACCGCCTTCTGGCTCATGACCTGCAGAGCGTTTACTTCCCCGGCCAGTGTGCTGTGCTTTTCCTCCTGAGCAGCACGTCCAGCCTCTGTGATCGCCTTGAAGCTCTGGAGTTTGCTCGAGATCGCCTCGGCGTGCTTCACGATCTCGGCTTCTCCGGCGTCCAGCGCGTCCAGACGCTCTTTCATCGCCTCGGAGGTGCTGATCAACTGCGCCACAGCGTTCCGGGACGCGTTGTGCTTCCTCGTGAGATCCAGGACGCTGACGTTGAGATCCGCGACCTTGTGCTGGCGCGCGCGGTCAGCGTTGACGTACTCCTGCAGGGACTCGAGCTGGTCCTTCATTCGCGAGATCCGGGTCGCCGCGCTCTCGATCGCTTCCTTCTGCTCGCTCGAGTCTGGGTTGAAGATGCGGCTAAAGTCCTCGATCGAGACCTTGGAGTTCACCTGCGCCTCGATCTGGTGCGCGAACGCCGAGAACAGGTCGTGCAGGTTCTGCTCGAGAGAGCCGCGGAGCTTCTTCAGGTCCCACGCCGCAGACTCGTACACCGAGATGTCGAGTTTCCTGTTCTGCAGGCTCAACACGCTCTCCGCATCTGCCTTCGCGCTCAGGAGCTCGGTCATCTCCAACCGCAGCTTCTCCGCCGTAGCGACCACGTTCGACTGGGAGATCTAAGGAGATATCAACGTGCAGGATGCTTCCTCCTCAGCGACACTGGCCAGAGCGACTTTGCCACCGAGAGATGCCCGCAGCGCACCTTTGTGCAGAGCGCGGCCTCGAGCTGCGCGTGGGTGACGAAGGAAGCGACGTAGTCGCGGATGTGCGCCTGGTCCTCCGCGACGCGCCTCTCGGTCGCCTGGAGCTCCGCGACTTGGCTCTTCAGCCGATCCACCTCGCTCCACAGGTATCGAACATCTGAGGGCGAAAGCGTCAGTGCTCTGCGAGCTCTCCACCGTAGCCAAACGCTCACGAACGCACCTGCGATCGGCACAGCAGTCGCCATGAGAGCGTCGATGCCGCAAGTCTCGCAACTCGATACCTGGACTCGCCGATCAAACGCTTTTTGTATCGAAAATACACGCACACGGCAACATCGCCGAGTGACGGGGTGAGCGGCATGCAACATCGGCTCCGCTGGCCGCCTTCGGCTCGGCAAGAAGGGCTTCTGCTTCTGCTGATGATCTTCTGGTCGGTCGGTCGGCGGCGAGAGTTCCGAGTGTGCATAGGGAACTTCAACCGTGTTCCTGTTCAGTTCTCGATAAAGTACGATGTCGAAATCGTACCTAAGTGCGTTGTGTGTTCCGAAGCGAGCAAACTGACTGTATATGCGCGGCGGGCGGACGCGGCGCAGGACGAACGACGGGAACTGCTTGCGCGATGAACTATGGCGACCTGGTGCGTGCATGCGTGCGTGCGTGTGCATACATGTATACTACCCGGCGTATAACGCCGCGAGGGGACCGTCGCGCCCGCGTGTGTGTGTGTGTATACCTGCGGTGCCGCTTGTCGAGTCGCCTCGCGCTCGTGTGGTGCCGCACGCCGCCTCCCCACACGCGCGCTCAGCAGCGTCAGCACCAGCACCAGCACAAGCGGTGCGCGCGTGGTGAGACGGGGACCCCCTTTTCTCACGCTCCCTCTCTGCAGGACGACGAAGGGATGCGCGGCGGGGAGCTCCCGAGCGGCCCGACGTTTGAAGATCTGGCCATCGACGACAGCCTCAGCGACGTCGACCGCGTGAGCAAGTACGTCTGCAGCAACATCGCGCTGCAGCGCGTGATGCACGTCAAGATGTTGCCGGAGACGGCGACGGCGATCGGGTGCGTGACGGGGGCGGAGGCTCGCGAGCTGAATCCAAGCGTGGTGGTGGACCGACACTCTCTCTCTCTCTCTCTCTCTCTCTCTCTCTGTATACGCAGCTTCCGAGCCACGTGCGACCGGCTCATCCCACTGCTCGAGCCGCTCGCGAGCGACGTCGAGTACGTCGTGCGGCAGCACGTGGCGTTCCAGTTCCCGCCGCTGTGCCACTTCCTCGTGGATGCTGGGGGCGACGCCGGCTACCGCGTGCTGCTGGAGCTCATGATCCCGCTCATCACGCGGCTCGTGTCGGACGAGCAGCACGACGTGCGCGCCGCGGCAAGCGACAGCCTTGTGGAGATGGCGGCGCTCGTCAAGGCCGAGGACCAGGGGCAGCACATCCTCACGATCGTGCTCCCGCTCGCGCACGACGACGACAACGAGCAGTTCCGCATCTCGGCCGTCGCGCTTTACAACGGACTCGCGCAGTTCTTCGGGCCGGAGTTGTGCCAGCAGTTCTGCGTGCCTGAGCTCATCTCGTTGTCCGAGGATCCGGTCTTCCGCGTGCGCAAGTCCACGGCACAGAGCTTCTCGAACGTCTGCAAGATCGCCGGCGAGGAGCTCAGCCGCGAGCGGCTCGTGCCATCGTTCCAGAAGCTCGCGCGCGACGACATCTGGGGCGTCCGGAAGGCGTGCGCCGAGTGCCTCGTGGGCATCGCGCACGCGCTGGCGCCGGCGGACCGCGGCCCGCTGCTCATCCCGCTCTTCACGACGTTTGTGAACGACTCGTCGCGCTGGGTGCGCATGGCCGCGTTCCAGAACCTCGGGCCGTTCATCGCGGCACTGGAGAGAGAGGACGTGACGGACGAGCTCGTGGACCACTTCTTGAGCATGGCGACGTCGGTGTCGAGCCAGCTCGGCGGGAGCGGCGAGGCGGACATCAAGTTCCACTGCGCGTACAGCTTCCCGGCGCTGGTGACGATCCTCGGCGCGCCGGGGTGGCCCAAGCTGGCGCCGACGTTCGAAGTGCTGAGCAACGACACGTTCTGGAAGGTCCGGCGCACGTTCGCGTACTCGCTGCACGAGCTCGCGCGCATCTTGGGACAGGAAGCGACGGAGACGCAGCTCGCGACGGCGTTCGACAGCTACTTGCACGACATCCAAGACGTGAAACTCGGCGCGATGATGCACTTCGCAGACTTCCTCGAGCACGTCTCGCCGTCCTTCCGGGAGAGCTACCTCCCCGTGCTCACCGAGTTCAGTTCGCTCGAGAACGCGACCAAGTGGCGCTTGCGCGAGGTCATCAGCCTGCAGCTGGCGCAGTTGTGCCAGATCTTCACACTGGAGGCGACATTCTCGGTGGTCTACCCGCTCGTGCTCAAGCTCGTGACGGACTCGGTGGCGGTGGTGCGGCAGGCTAGCTACCACGTGCGTCGCCTGCATGACGTATGGCTGGGTTGCTCGGTGGCTGTCGTCTACGCTGGCTCTGACCACCGTGTTCGTTTGTGATGCGGTGTGTGATGTGGTGTGCGAGGCAGGCGTGTCCGCTACTCATCGCTCGCCTGCGCTCGAATCCGGAGTGGCTCGCGGCGGTCGTCGAGCAGTTCGTCGCGCTCGCGTCGTCGCGGCACTTCAGCGACCGGCAGACGTACTTGCGGATCTGCGAGTCGTTCATAGGAGAAGCGGAGGCGGAAGGGGACGAGCCGAGTGGGAGTCGCGACTCGCCGGCTGAGCGCGAGGTGAAGCGCGAGTTCTTCTCGACGCACCTCGCACCGGCGTTCTTCTCGCTCGCGCCAGATCCGGTGTCGAATGTGCGCGTGGTGTTCGCCGAGATGGTGTTGAGACATCGAGGTGCGCGACTGACTGCGAAGAGCTGTCTCGCGTGAGTGAGTGCGTCTCACTGACTCGATACGCTTGTGTCCAGCCTTCCTGACCGAGAGGGAGTCGTGTCCGGAGGCACTCGAGCTGCTGCTGAGCTCCACCGAGTTCGCGATCGTGGAGGAGCTGCTCGCGGCGCTCGCACCCGCTCCTGCTCCAGCGCGTGAGGAGCCCCCGACAGCGTCCGAGAACCCGCCTGGGGCTCCAGCGATCGAAGTTGGAGCCGGAGTCGAGTCGCCACCGCCCGTGAGCGCGGACAGCGTGGAGCTCGTGGTGTTTGGCGCCGAGGAGGTGTCGTCAAGAGGCGCGGGGGACGACGACGTGGTGTGAGCGGCAGGTGTGGGATAGATACCTAGTACAATGAACGCCAAGAACGACGACGACGACAACGGTGACGACGACGACGATAGAAGGGCGACGGCGCGGGAGGGACGGCGAGCGGAGCTGCCAGAAGACGGAGGCGACAGCAGCGAGCGAGGGACAGCAGAAGGGTTTCGTGGATTCGGTGTTCGGCCAGCAGCACAGCGGCGGCGGCCACATATAAAATAAGGTCTTGGCGCTCTACGCTGGCGCTCGTGCTGGTGCTCGTGCAGCAGCCCGCAGCGGCGGCTCGTTCTGCTTCACTCGACGTCTGGACAGCGGCTCGGACGGCTCGAGGCGTCAGCCCTGCTTCCGTCCCGCAGCCGCGACCGCGTCTGCCGACGAGGAGACCGCCGCGGCCGCGGCCGATGACGCGCTCAGCGGCTCGCACCACGCTGGCTCGAACGTGCCCTCGAAGATGTCGTGGCAGATGGCCTCGACGGCGCGGATGCCCTTGGCGGCGGTCTCGGCGCCGCGGCTCACCGAGAAGCTCTCGAGCTTCTTGGAGAGCATGGGCACGAACGCCGTGACCTTGGCCTCCGCCGTGTAGAGCGTCGCGTCCGGGTTCTCCGGGTGCACCGAGTACACGCATGTCTCCTCGACGGTCGCCACGGACCGGAACGAGAGGTTCGTAGACTTGAGCTCGAGCGTCTTCGCCGCCGGGTCGCACACCGTCTCCTCGAAGACGTACGACGAGGAGCCGAGCACGGACTTGGCCCACGACGGGACGTTCGCCTGCGTGACCTTGGCGAGCCGGCTCGAGCGCAGGCGGCCGCGCGCGTCCACGCGGCGCTCGAGCACGTCCACGCGCTCGACGTGCGTGAGCATCGAGTTCGGGTACTTGTTCCAGAACGCGCGCGTGACGACGTCCCAGTGGAACGGGTACGTGTGCGTCGTCTCGCTCGTGAGCACCATCGCCGCCGCGTCCGGAGGGGGAGTACGAAGAGCTGAAGAGGGGGCGGCGCTACTCCTTGGTCTCTTGTCTGGCTGCTCGCTTCCTGGCCGCACTTCTGGTTTTGAGCGGATCTGTGGTGTTGGTCGAAGTGGTGTGGCGCACACAGTTTAGATGAGACTAGGACTCTGTGAGAAATGTGGTGTTGAGATGCCTGGTCTCAGATATAAACGAGGTGCGACACTTTTCGCGATGTTCTCGAGAAATCGAGCGAAATGTAGACACATCGAGCGAGATGTAGAAAAATCGAGATACCGTTTGCTGGAATGCCACGAGACGCTATGTGCACGCCAGGACTTGGTTGAGTTCGTGCTCGTTGGTCGAGGCTGCGATGGCATTCGCAGAGCAGGAACACTGCGATTTGAGTAGAGGTTGTGTGTGTTAATGAAAACCATCGCGACAGTTTGGCCGAGTGGTTAAGGCGTTGGACTTGAAATCCAATGGGGCAACCTTCGTGGGTTCAAATCCCACAGCTGTCGATACTTTATGTCCGAGACCGCCGAGCCTCGACTCTCTCTTCACGCACTCCACGCACCAACACCCGAACACCCCACACCTGCTTGCTTGTGTGCGCTGAATAAGTTATCCCGCCCAACTCTAACTCCCTCCTCACACTCACGCTCACTCGCTCACCCACACGTCCGTCGACCAGCGTCAGGACTGCCCCCCGGATCGCCGCTCGAGCCGCGCGCGCTCCACAAAGATTTGCACCAGCTTCCTCTTGGTCGCGTCCACCTGCGCCGACAGGTGCCCCCACACCAGCTCCGGGTCTTCGTTCGTCGCGAAGTGGAACGCGACCACGCAGTTCACGGCGCTCTTCCGCACGTCTGAGCTGCTGTGCGCGAGTCTGCGTGCGACCGGCGACAGGATCTTCTCGAGCCACTGCTCCTCGCGCAGGAAACTCCCGCCGCTCGGGTGCGCAGCTGCCACCCGCTCGCACACCTCCAGCTCGACCTTCACGAGCCGCAGCACGACCTGGAGCACTGGCGGCTCGGCGCTTGAGATGAGCGGCGACAGCATGTCCAGCACCTGCTCGGGCTCGTGCGAGGAGCTCACGAGCGTGCTCAGGATGCTCTCCGTGATGTGGCTCGCCTATTGTTCGTCGCAGTTGCAAGACACACGAGCCGTTAGCGCTTCAGCACACCGCCGCAGCGCAGCCGTCCGATCCCCCGACGCACCACATCGACTTTGTCGCCGAGGCTCTCGAGCAAGCGAAGCAGAATCGGGTGCAGGTAGCCGCGCGCGCGGCGCGGCTGCTGCTCGACCAGTCCTTGCAGCACCTTCAGTGCTGTCACGTCCCTCTCGGCGCTCGCATCCAGCAGGAGGAACAGCAATCGCCCGAAGTACTGTTCCCACACTTCGTCCGGCGTGTCCGCTTTCGCCAACGCAAGCACCTGCGCCGCAGAGCACCGTGAGCAACCGCCAACCTGTGCACAACATGCGATGACCACGCAACCAACCGACGCGTACCTTGTGCAGCGCCACCTTTCGCTCGCGCTCCGTCGCGTTGTTGAGCGCCAGCGTCTCCAGCACGTCGTCGAAGGACATCGGGGCGTGCACCGACGCCAGCGAAGCCGCAACCGGCGCGACGGGATCGTTCCGCTTCGTAAGCACGATAGTGGTGGGAGGCGCCAGGTGCAAATGCGCAGTCGGCGGTGGAAACGAGCTGTCGTCGCCGCCCTTGCGCTTCTGGATGGTGCGCTGCGGACTCGCCGAGTTCGCGTTTGGAGACTCGGAGCGTTTCCGGCTCGAGCGCTCGGGAGCTGCTGCGACCTCCATCGCCTGGTTGTCCGACGTGTCTGGTGCGGATCCGCGGGACGACGTGGACGACGCGAACCGCTCCGCCGTGCCACTCTGCGAGCTGCTCAAGTTGAGCACGATCCCCTTCGCCTTGAGCAGCTTCGACAAGATCGTCCGCTTCGCGGGCGGGAGCATCGGCAGCGCAGCCTCCATCTCGCTCCCGTACAGCCTCGCCGCGACCTGCACGAGCTCTCCGCACGCACTAGTCACCGACACCGGCATCTCCTCCAGCAACTGCGCCATCTTGCCGAGGAACGCCCGCATGTGGTTGTAGTTGGTGCCTTGCCGCATGTACGCCTCTGCGCCGGGCAGCAGCTGCCGGAGGTAGTGGCAGATCGCAGCCTTCACCTTCATGTTGCCGCCGTCCATGAGCAGCGATAGCGCGATGTTCGTCAGCGCCGGCGCGTCGAACGTCTTCGCGATGTAGTCCAGGTTTTCCTTCGCCACGACGCGGATCGACTCCTTCGTCTCGATCTGCTTCTGGAACAGCTTCGGCAAGACGGTCTTGAGCTGCGGCTGGAGCTGCTGCGGCGTCGAGAGCTTCAGCAGCGGAAGGAAGCTCTTCAGCACAGCGTGCGCCACGCGGTAGTGCGCGTCGCTCAGATGCTTGACGAACGACTGAACAATCCGGTCGTCCAGTCTGGCGTCGCTCACCGTGATCCCGGCTCGTTGGCGCTCGAGCAGCTTCCGCTGCAGCACTCCACCAATGTACTCGGCAGCATCCAGTCGAACCGACCACGAGTTGCTCCCCAGGCTCGAAACGGCTTCTTCCAGCTTGTCGGTCATGGCCACCGGAGGAGCGACAGCTGCCACGCTCACCTTCGGCTTCCCGGACGCTGAAAGCGGAGGCGCAGAGACAGCAGCTTTGCTCGCGGATGTTGCGCTTGCTGCCAACTCGGTCCTAGGTGCTGCCGAAAGGATGCCTCCGCCGGTGCGCGGAGAGATCGCGGCGACGCCCGCTACACGCTTCGGACCGTCCTTCAGCTCGTTCTCCTGATCCGCTCGGCTCGGCGGAGTCCCCTCTGCGATCTGGATGCGCTTCGGCTTCGGAGCCGCCTGGGCGCTGGTATGGAACCCGGCGCTGGAGGTCTGGTCCGGCCGCATCGAGAACAAGTTCTCCATCGACGACTTGGTCGCCAGTGTCGCGTCCGAGCTGCTGAGCACACGCAGGGGCCGAACCGGAGTCTGCTTCCGCCGATCGCTCGACGCATCCTCGCTGAACGAGCTCGCCTTCGACCGCGCATCGAAACCCACGCGGAGAGCGCCTTGCGACAGCACTCGGGAAGGGAACCGGGCGTTCTCGCTGGCATCGACAGCGCTGTCTGGCGCAGAGAACGAGCTGCCGCCGAGGACTCGGCGAGGACCACTCACTCCGGACGACGCCTTCGCCCCGCTCTGGACTTCTGACGACGAGTGCTGCAGCACACGTTGCACAGCCGGCGCGTTCTGACCGGCATCCTTCCCAACCGACGCTTCGTACGCCAGCGACCGACTGCTCTTCAGCTTCCTGACACCGCTTCGAGCTGCTGCATCGGACCCGTTCGTGCTCCAGTCGTTGAGACTCGCGCGCTCTCTGTCAGGTTCGCTCACGCGCGCTCGGTCGTCGCGCACGTTTCGCTGTGTGGAAGCGTCGAGAGACTCGAGCAGGTTGTCTCCTTCCGTCTGAGGTGGAGTCACACATACATCACATCACATTGTCAGAGCACCGAACCATGGCACGTCAGACTCTCAACGCGTCACTCACAGGAAACACGCGGTGGAACGCCCAGAAGCACTTTCTCGACTGCGCACGGACTTCCGCGAGCGCGTCGTGCAGGATCGTGGGTAGAATGGACAGGAACAGCTCCAAGTGTCTGCACACATCCGAGTCAGTCACGACACGAGCTTCCACGTCAGCCCTACGGAAACGTACTTGCTCAGATGACTCGCGCTCCATCGCTGAAGGGTGAGCGTCAAGTAGCTCACGCAGTGCAGTCGCAAGACTTGGTTGCGGGACTTGGCGCCTTCCAGCAGCCTGGGCGAGCACGCACGCACCAACCATGTTAGCGTGCCTCTCCCACGGCACACACGGCACACACGACATACAAGCACGACGCACTTGCTGATGAACCGGACGTATCCGTTCCTGGTGCTCTCGATCACGCCGCGAATACACGCGTCTGCCGACGTCGAGATGATCTGGATCGTCACGTACGTCGCCTTCATCAACGACCCGAGGCAGAACTCGGCGTGCGCGTTGAAGTCGTCGCGCAAGACTCGCGCGAGCACCTGGATCGTCTGGCAGGCCTCGCGTGACACAGACGAGCGCAGGTCGGCCACCTGCTCGCACAGGCGCTCGCGCACGCTCTTCACTGCTTGGCTCAGATGCACGAGCACAGCGCTGTCGTTCGCGTGGCTGCAGCGTTGCGCTAGCTGCTGGAGGTTCTTGAGCCCGTCCACGCGCTTCGACCAGTCGTTGTCAAGGTGGAGCTGGTCGAAGACGCCGGCGATGTCTTTCTGGATCTCGCGCTCCGACACGCCGCTGGCGGCGAACGCGTTCTGGCTGCTGCTCTCGTTCGCGCTCCGGTCGTCGCTCTTGGAGCTCGTGGTGGACGACTGCGACGGGGAGAAGACGCCGGACGCCGCAGCAGCCTCGGCATCCGCCGCTGCTTTCGCTGCGAGCGACGCGCTCAACTCGCGCTTGCGAACCGACTCGAGGTACCGAGCCATCGACGACGACGACGACACCGGGAGGTCGTACGACGACAGGATTGACGTGAGCGACGACGGCATCTCGCCGGACAGCGCTGAGCTCGCCGACAGCGCACTGCTGGCGTACAGCGGTCTGCTCGATGCGCTGCTCGCGGTGGTCGGCGCTCCTCGGAACCGATCAGCCAGCATCTTCATCTGCGCGCTTCGGATGTTCCGCGACTCCAGCTCGCGCTGCTCCACAACGGGGGTCAGTGCACGGGACGCCCCGCTCACCCACCCACTGACACGCTCCGTACCAGCAACGACGGGCCGATGCGCGAGTAGAACTTCTCGAGCGTCTCAACCGCCGCGTCGCGCACCTCCTTCGCCGAATCTTCGAGCAGCTTGATGACCTGCGCACACGTTCGCTCAGCTCAGCTCAGCCACCGGATCGCGACCACCGCCCCAAGCGCCACGCACGTGACCGAGCGCTTCGTCCTTCGTGTCGTCGAAGAGGCTGTGGCTGCTCTCGAGGCACCGCCAGATGCACCGCAGCGTCTGCAGCCACAGCAGCCAGCCGCCGTCAGTCTCACTCCGACGCACGAGCTCTCGCCATCCCGCGTCCTCGTACCGACTCGCGCGTGCGCCAGTTCTTGTGTCCAGAGCACGGCTGCCACCCCATTCCATCCCCGCCACTGCCGTCAGCTCAAGTCCGCAGCCGCAGCTGATGCCACACACACACGCGCGCACCAGCAGCCGGTCGAACACCGTGGGGACGTCGAGCACGTCCGCCAGCTCCACGACGACGTCCACCGCCTTCTCGCGGATCTGCGGCTGTGGTGCACAAGCCGTCAGCCTCTCGGTTTCGATCGCGTAAACACGCGCAAGCAGCGCGTACCTTGCTGTCGCCGAGCCGCTCGAGCAGGTTGAGCCAGAGCACCTTGAAATACGTCAGCACGGCCGCCGCCGGCACGCGTGCGAGCACCGCCTCGAGCGCCGCGAGCGCCGTGGCCGCCACTTTCGCGTTGTGATCGCGCAAGCACGGGAGCACGTCCGGCAGCAGTACCGCCAGCGCGTCGCCGGGCGGCGGCGCGGCGCTCGCGAGCGCGGCGGCCAGCACTGTCACACCCTCGAGCCGCTTCTTCGTGGCTGCGCTCGGCGCCGCATGCAGTGCGTTAGTTTAAGAGGGCGTGCGTGCACATGGAAGCGCGGTAGACAGCAGACGCCAAGAGGGAGGGAGGGAGGGAGGGAGGGAGACGCACCAGCGGACCGCAGCAGCGCCGCGACGTCCTCGAGCGCCGCCATGCGAGCAGCGCTTCCTCTTCCGAAAAAAAAAGCCCGCGCTGTTTTGAAAAATAAAGTGGCGGTTGGCGATGTAATTAACTTGGGAGGTGACTTCTCAGGTGCCCAATTTAAAACTTGATACAAAAGGAGGCGGGATGCTCGGGCAGTATCTAATTGGCTCGGAAAGAGGGTCGATTGGGACGTGGGCGGTTTTTCACTTTGGGTTCGTTAATAACAAGTTAATAACACTCGCGGGATTATGATAAATCACATAGTGAAATAATAGAGGGATTACGTCCCACCAGGCGGATTACGCTAGATGCCCAAATAAAAAAATGCTATAATTGGGCGATGTAACATTGCGAATCCCACCACACGTCATGGTTCGAATTTATTCGAACTCTCACTATGCATGTTATTAACGCTTTTCGCGCTTGTTGTGAAGAACTCAGATACCCAAAGCTCGGGTTAAGAACTCGGACACCCAAAGCTCGACTCAGATACCCAAAGCTCGGGGAGGAACTGTAGGAAGCGATGACCGCGAGCGCGAGCGTGCGGCGCGCGGCGGCCGAGCGCCAAGGCGTCTTCACGCGCGTGTGGCGCTGGGTCAAGAAGACTATCTGTGCGTCGCTCTCTCTCTCTCTCTCTGCTCAGCGCCGTATAGCGAAGAAAGCCGAGGGGACTGACGCCGAACACTGCGACGACATCAGGGCGGGTTGTGTTCCACCAGAGCGAGTGGCAGCGCATCTGCGGGCCGGCGGGCCCAGCGGACGAGGCGGAGCGCATGGCGCGCTTCCGCACGAGCCTCGCGCTCGAGAGGTCGCTCGTCTCCACGTGCAACGCGGTGTTCGACTTCGAGGAGTTCCCGGTGCGGCGAGGAGCTACGCTGTGGTGCTCTGTCGGGTGGACGCAGCCGGCGGCGGCTGACGTGGGCATGCGGCAGGTGGACGCGACGCTGAGTGACATGGCGAAGCATGCGGCACTGGACCCGCACGACTCGGCGTATGTGCTGCTGTTGCCATAGTGGACGCTGTCGGTGGCGGAGCTGACGCGCTGACGCGTGCTGGCTGCTCGCAGACTGATGGCCGGTGTGCGCGCGTGTCTGCACCGCTGCAACTTCGTGAACCGTGTGTACGCACGGACGCACCAGCTGCGCGATGAGGCGTACAGCGCGGCGAACGAGAGGCACGAGGTGCTGCTCGAGCAGCTCTGGAGCAGCCTCAAGCCGGACGTGCGTCGCAGCGGCGGCCGGATCACCAAGGAGTGGGGCGAGATCGGCTTCCAAGGTGCGCTGCGCACCTCAAGTTGGTCGCCGACGTCGGCGCTGACGGGTGTGGTGCGTGCTTGCAGGCACGGATCCGATGTCGGACTTCCGCGGCATGGGCATCCTCTCGCTCCAGCAGCTCGTCCACTTCAGCGCCAAGTACCCAGTCGAAGCGCAAGCGTGCGTTGTGAGCAGCTCCTGCTGCGTACCTGCACACGGAAGCAACGCACTCACGCGCAGGTATTCGTCCTGGCGGCTCTGGTGGCTGTGTGCAGAGCGCTGGCGGAGTCGAACCACCCGACGCGCTGGTACCCGTTCTCGGTGACGGGCATCAACATCACTGGGTACGTCGTCCAGCTCGGACGCCGCGATGCGAGTCCGAGAGCGGGTCGGTGTCCTCGGCTAACGCGAAGTCGGCGCGTCCTCCGAGCAGGTTCGTGATCGAACTGATCAACGAGCGTCTGGTGGACGTGAAGCTGTACGCGCTGGCGAACGCGCAGGAGCCGGCGGCGGCGCGTGAGCTCGGGCTCGAGCAGGGCGTCGACGCGCTGCACGAGCTCTACTGCACGCTCTTCACGCGTTTCAACGCGCTGTGGGTCGCCTCGAACCCGCGCGACGTGATGGCGTTCCCGACGATCTTCCAGACGCTCAAGACGGCGGTGCGCGCCGAACTGGCGCAGCGTTCGTTCCGGTACTGAACGCGACAGTCAAGAAGAGGCGACAGTCCGCGTTATGAAGGACGGGCTGGCTGGCTGGCTGGCTGGGAGAGTTGGGGAGTTGCCGCGCTCCGATCGTCGCTCCTGTCGAGGAGCTCGAGAGTGCACTCGCGTGCGTACTGTGATCTATCTCATCAAGTACGAATGCAGACCATACTGTTTTCAAGTCATCGCTGGCTCCATTCAAATTCGCATCGCTAATCGACAAGAAGAGCTCTTGGCTCCAGCAGCTCCAGCACCTCCAGCACCTCCAGCAGACATGGGCGGGCGCACGACCGGCAAGAAGAACCTGCACTCCAAGAAGAAGGGCTACAAGCGCTCGCACGCCACCAAGAGCCGCGCGCGCGACATCGACCAGATCCAGGTCCGCGCTTGCCGGCGTGACGCACACTCGCGGGCGGCGGTGGTGCTCACACCACTCCGCTTCCTATGCGTCTGTGTGTGTGTGTGGACAGGATGACCTGACGGCCGAGAAGATCCGCGGGACGCCCATGCAGTTCGAGAAGGACGAGGACCTTCCCGGGTGCGTAGCTGGCGCTTGCGTACGGAGAGGGCGGGTGGATGCTGACAGCGAGTGCGCTCCCCACTCCCGCCACCTGCAGCCTCGGACAGTTCTACTGCACGCCGTGCGGACGCCACTTCATCGACGCCACAACGCGCGATGTGCACCTCAAGACCAAGGTGCACAAGCGGCGCATGAAGGACGTCGCGCAGAAGCAGTACACACAGAAGGAGGCGGACGCCGGCGCCGGCAAGACCGTCGAGAAGTACACGCCCGCGCATCCGCAGGAGAGCGGTGACATGGAAGACCTATAGACAGACGAAGAGATGGCTCGGCGGTCGCTATACATGCATTGACAAGATCCATCCCGGTCTCTTGCCTCCAGTACGTAAGTACGCACGAAGAGCGCCAAGCGCTACGACGACGGACCCTGAGTCGCTCAGTGGGGGACGACGTGCTGTCATTCAGTAGTCGGACTGGTACCAGTTGAGCTCTCCGGTGGGGAAGTAGGACAGCGAGCAGTCGATACCTCGGATCCGCTTGAGCGTGCGCTGGTCGTCCTTGCTCGCCTGCTGCGTCGCGATCAGGCGGTCGCACAGCGGTGTCTCCGCGAGCACGACG